>JAFBJS010057811.1:386376-402734 GCA_016785265.1 Paraplagusia blochii
ATCACCTCATTCCTGATCCTGTCCATCCTTGTCTCTCCCAGAGAGAACCTCAGCATCTGTAACTCCTCCACCTCCAGCTCTGTCTCCTGTCTTTGACCTATTCCTAGTGTCTCTAATCCATCCATCATGGCTGGTCTCAACCTTTCCCTTCCCTTTTCTTGTGGAAAAAAAAAAAATTCTCCCTTTCTCCCATAAGGCTTTGCTCTGCAGTCATACCGTGGCGCCCAAAAACCAACGCCAATGGAAGTGATGAAGGCCCAGTCCACTCGTCTCAATGAAGGCACCACCTTTCAGAACATGGCTCCACCAAAAATGGAGATTCCTACAGTGGAGGGTCGACGTCAAGGAGCACGGCCTCACAAGATAAAACCACGAGACATGAACATCCTGATGCCGTCGGGTTTCTAAAAGGAACGCTGCCAGGTATCCTGTGTCAAAGATGTCCAACAGTCAAAAAGTCAACTAAAATGGAAAGGTGTCTCCAGGTTTTTCATATATGTTACTGTTACGTCCTACAGATCTGACTTTACTGTCAAAAAAACGACTCACTTAATCACAGCAGTCTTGTCTTAGTCTGATTCATTCCCTCTAGGTATCGTACATGAAGTGGATATAATGTCTTAACTGATCACAAAATAAATTGTAAAATAAAAAGATATTACTTTTTAAAAAGCAGAATATGAAGGAATAAATAATTAAAAGTAAATTAAATATTTAAGAAAATAATGGGAACCTTTATAAAATAAAAAAAATATATAACTAGCTCATTGTTTGGCGTGGCCAGTGAACACTTAATGTGTTTTTGTTAAATATAAGAAATATTCCTGTATTGTTTTGTGTGTTTTAGCACTTCTGTGTGCACTGGATCTTTGATTTTGTAAACAGTGGATGAATAGAACCAGTAGACACATTCCTGTCATGGTGGAATCTCAGTTACTGATTATTCTAAGCTGTACTTAAGACTGAAGTTTTGGTTCCAATCAGCTAGAAAATGTGTTTGAAGATATGAAAATTAAAAAAAAACTGTTACTGTTACCTCAGCACTATTTTATTTGTTAAATGCAAAATGTTTGAGTTTCTGCCGGTTTTAGCTAAAGCTGCAAATATATTTTGCACCAAAGTTTTTCACTTTTATTCTGATATTTAAAAATTTTGTTTTTTTAACTCCCTGCTTATTTCAACATTGGCGACACAACTCAGCGAACTACTGTCAACCTGACACCACTCTGTGCTTTTCAATGTGTTTGCAGGCAACATTTGGAAGTTAGTGCAGTCTTTATCTTTGTGGTCGGGTCAAGTTGATGTTGCTAAAGTAGTGGCAATGTTGTGTTCATGACCGTTGGATTTCCCTTGTCTGACCAGGCACAGTCTCACTCCTCTGTGTCCTGAGTGACTACTGACTGTAGTAATGATTATACCATGACTGAAACCCTCCAGTTACATGTGTTACATTTGTGTTTTAAAGTGAGTTGTTGTGTCCCTATAATTCCCCTGAAGAGTCTACACTCCTAAACTTTCTCTGTGGGGAAAACTCTCTGAGAGACTGACTTTTCTACTTGTCCTTTTCTCATCAGCACTAAGCGACACTCCCATCATTCCTGCAACTAACTGTTGTTTTTCTTTTCTGCTAACACAGTCCAAAATTTCAATAAATGTTACATTATCATTTCACAACATGAGTGAACACGTCTCTGTGAACAATTTTATGTCATTAGCATCTGCTCTGTGCAGTCCGCACTGGAGTGTTTAGAAATCATATGCATATAGTGGTATATTTTGGTTGATTAATTTTTATCCAGCTATCGGAGACATATAGAACAGGACACAAGTCCAGGGCTTCTTGAATATAGTCATTTTAATTATACCATTTGTTGCCATCTGTATTAATTGATGTCAAACACTAGAGGGCATCAGTGTATCCCCCACAACTATTTTTTGTGAAATCGATAGTTTTTCCATCAAATTTAATCAACTGGCTGGAGAATAATACAATAGGTAAATGTGTTTTCTTCAACTTTATTAGAAAGAGTCTTCATGCAGTCAACAGAACACACATGAGAGGATCATTGCACAGTTCAGTCGTATTTCACCAGTGTGTGAAGAATTGTTCATTCCATACGTCCTCCAGTCAAAGTCTGTGAATTATAGCCAAACAGGAAGTACATCCAGGTCACTCACAAATGTCCCGAAATACCATTAATGTGATGTATGAATAGATGGAACGTCAAACTGAGTTTGATTGATTTTCTTTTAAGTCAAAAAACCAAGGCAAGATGCCACCTTCACTTTATGGCCAAAATGTCCCTTCACTTTGGTTTAAAGCCAACAAAGACAAGGAATTATAGCCATTAAGACTCCACAAATATAAAATGGATAATTTGGGAGCTTCAAGTTTCTAGCTTAACAGTATTACAGTATCCATTGTTTAGTTCTGCATTTATTGTAGATGCTAGAAGATCAGAAATGTTGACATGTGGAAGTTTGGAAGCCCTTTCTTTGGGATTTGTCTCACATTTTAATTCTCAAAAGACTCTTTAAGTCATAATGGTGATTGTACCATCAGAATTGGGAGCCTTTAAAACTGGAAAAAGCTACAGAAACACAAGTATTTGGTCCAAATAATGGACTCAGACGATTCTCTGATCTGGATCTTTAGCTAGTTCTCTACAAAAAGTCTTCATGTCATCTGCGAAACATCTGAAGTTGGTGAAGCAGGTCCTGATCCAACAACAAAGCATCCAGATGGAGGAACTTCTTAGATTAAGACCAGCAAATCTGTCAAATGACAGGAATCCACCTTTTTATCAAAGTACCCCTTCATTGTAACATGTACATTGAGGTAAACTAATGTTGCACAGGGATAGTCAACATCAAACCATCCGAGAGATCACTTGTCAGGATCTCTATCTCTAAGCCTGTTGGACCATCTTCAGAGACTTCCTCTTCCTCCATCTCCACCCTTCTTCCGGATCTCTCCGTACATCTGGAAGAACTGCTCCATCTCCTTCTGTAGAGAATTGTTTCGTCGGTCGGCATCAGCTTTGGCTCTCTCCATGTTGCGTATCTTAATTTCCGCAACACTTTGGCTGCGCCTTTGCTGCTCCAGAGTGATCCGCAGCGCTGTCACCTGGCGTTCCAGGACATCATTACATCGCTCCAACCTGCAGTGGAAGCATGTGATATAAAAATATTTACAGGATATTTGAGAACAGAATGGCATTTTGTCTTCTGTTTAATTACCTCTGTATCCTGGCCTGGTATTCTGCCTCCTGCTGGGCCATCTCATGCTGAAGTTTCGCTAAGAGAGATGTTGTATCTCTAGGCTGTGTCAGAAGTTCTGGACGATGGACATCTGCAGGTCCAGAGGGGAGAAACACCTCAGAACTGCCTGTACTCAGAGGGCTGCCAAAGACTATTGAGGCTGGAGAGTTAGGATGGTTGACGCTTTCATTGTCGACATCGTCCTCAGCATCATCGTACTCATCGTCCGTATTGTTGGGTTGTTCAGGTTTTCCATCGTTTTCTTCTTCTGGTGTCGGCCCTGAAGTGAATCCTTTGGGTTTCTGCAGTAACATGAAGGGGCTCCCTGGCTCCCCGGCAATACTGCTCTCATCCAGTGGTAGGAACTCACAGGAAGACCACGACGAGGAAGACTCTTTCCTCTGCCCAGCTCCCCCCAGCTGTGCATCATGGCATTGTTGAGCACCATCGTTGTCATCATCACCATCGAAACGTTGATCAGCAGCCTCCTCTATCCTTAGCTTCAAGGAAACTGTGTCTACATTCTCATAAGCAGAAGGTGTACTGTCCTCCTGCACCTCACTGGGCTCCCCTCTAGCTTGCTCTGCTACTTCTCTAGCAGAAGAAACCCAAAAGTCCATATGATCCTCTTGTGGCCCTGGCCACACTTTTGTCCAGCCTGCCAACACCAGTCTGGGTAGAACACTGTCCTCTGGGGTCTCCTGATGCTGTGGGCTCACGGCAGAAGTTTGAATATTTGATGAAGATGGTCCTTGTTCAGCAAAATGCGGGTTGTACTCCACAAGTATGTTGGAACGGTGCTGATGAGGAGACTGGGACGATGGTGGCAAAGGAAAGAAGCAGTTTTCAGGGTGGGATGAGGTGTGACGATGACCAAGGAGTCTTTTCTGAGCCCAGGATGAGTCTGAGTTGGCAGCAAAGGCGTAGGCGCCACTACAAGACCAAAGAAAATTAGGTTAGAGTTGATACGTTTTTGCTGAACCATAAAGCACTGACTTCCCGATAGCAGAATGTGGTTAAAGGTTCAGTGGTGTCAGGTTAGTACAATTAGTATTGGGAAATGAAAATGATTGTTGGTTAGGCAGGCAGGTCCGACACAGGCGGCCAGTGTTAGAGGTTCATCTGAGCTGAGGGTCATCTGAGCCTTTAAGCCACAGACAGCACCTAAGAAAGGAACGATGGGAAATGTATGACAAAGATTATGGTAGTTTTTTATTTCTAGTCATTGTTTTGTAAAACGACTACAGTACGAATGCCGTACCTGTGGTTGAACGCCTCTGGGGAAGATTGTTCATGTTCTCGAGAGGGTCCTGCAATTAGGGGCATGGAGAGCTGGCGAAGGCAAGGAGACAGATGTAGGCGAGGGTGTCTCAAGGCAGTTGGAGATGCATGGGAGCCTAAGGGTGGGTGACTGAAGACAGGTGGAGCTACTTTGGCAAATAGTGACTCGTGACTTCTGATGAACTCCAGCATCAACACATGGACCAGTGCGGCACCTGGGACAAAAACAGGAGATAGAGATAGTTTAACGTTTGAAGGTCTGTTATCACTGACATGGGACATTATAACTGCCAAATGTACATCAAGGTGTACCTCCCATGATGCTTTGAGGGTCTTCAGCTTTGGCTCGCATGATGTTTGGTCCAAAAACAGTGGCCAGGTTTTGGTCGCCCATTTTGTTGCTGCCAGAGTAACTCTGCACCTCATTTAGAAACCTGAAAACAAGGGCACCATGAAAAGTGAGACACCTTCATAATTGTAGACATTAAAGCAAAAGTATGGCATGTCCACTTCTGATTAGTTAAAAAAATATCCTCCTTACTGGCAGATAAAGTTGAGGAGGTTGAAGTTTGCAACTGGCAACTCTTGGAGAAGGTTCCTCAACTCCTCCAAACCCTAAACATTGGTTAACAACATATTGAACACATGCCCAATTCATCATCAAGCTGAATTTTTAGTCCGAATTTCCACGTTACCTTTCCGCGATCACTCTTCAGATGTTGTCCACACAGGAGGAAGTCCTGGTAGCGGTTGTAAGGAATCAGAGGCTCAGGCAGCTGTCTAAGGTAAAGCTTTAGCAATGATGCTACTGTGTGGACGTCGGTGCTACTGCAGATAATGTGAGACACATCCAGAGATTTTGCACAATTCAACTATATGAAAAGATATTGAGGAAAGGTCTTACCTATCGAAGGATGGCCTCTCTCCAGCATCGAAAGCCTCCTGCAGTTCTCTCACCAGACTGGCCTGACCTGGTTGTCGGAACAGGCCTATCTCAAATAGGCCATGCTCCCGAATAAAGGACACACACTGTTCCACCACTAGGGGAACCAAACGCGACCCATAACGACGCTCATACAACACAGTCTCTTCCAGACTCTGTCCAAAGACTCCTGAGGGATGAAAAGGTAGATGAGGGTCTTCACCAACCAAGAATCGTCCAAACACACACACAGAGCTCAATATGTTTTATTCAATATCCTATCATTTTTGGGGGCAGTGGTAGCCTATCGGATTAGAAAGCTAATTTGGGTCTGCAAGGATTTTGAAATCCAACGATACAATGTTATCTGGTATTATTGTGTACCTGTGAAAGGGATCCAAACCCCCTTGTTGAGACTCTTCAACCACTCGTCGCCCTGACCAGCACTGTTGGACAAGAAGAAATACGAGCCAGGACTCGCCAGCACGTCTCTGTTTCCTGCAAATAAACATTTCCAGTATTGTGCAGGTACAGTATAGTACACATAAATTATTGCATGCACAGACTGTCGTCTTGCTCCACTCCCAAGATGCAACACAGCCAGTCTTCCCCAAAGTCAAGCACAAACCTTACAGTCGCACTAACACTGCCAATGGGCTCGATGGCCCTGAGTCAGCATTTTACCACAAGGGCAGAGTCACAGTGTGTGAAGCATTAACAAGTGACATGGAGATGGTTCCGGTATGCTCTCCTCACCTTTGTGGCCCGTACTGTCATGTTTCCAGGACTTGAAGCAGCTGAGTCCCATGCTGCAGCCCGACAATTGATGCTGAACTAAGTCCGATGATGAAAATGATGTATTTTTTTTTATCCTATTAGACTCTTAAAGCAAGACATGCTGGGGGACAGTGCACATTTTCTGTCCGACTTTTGACTCTTCATCATACAAGTCTTGTGACATGGGTAGGGTGGGGTCCAGAGTTGATGTAGAAAACCCCTCAAATGCGGGTTTTTTTGTTGTCATCGATTTTGTCTGGTGCGTAGACTCTTAGAGACACTCTTCAGTCCTAAATGTTTGGCAGGCATGGTGTGGCAGAAAGAGCAACAAATTTGTGGATACAGTTCGTAACAAGATGTAACTTGACATGAGATACCCCGCAGATGAATTTTCATTTAACTTCCGGATTTAATATTCCAAGGATGAGGAATTGGTGTTGGATGATGAATTTGGGAAGCATCATAGATACGTATTGATTGGTCACTATTTTTGAAGAACCTAACCGTTTATGGCAGTAGTAGATCAAACAAGACTTGACACAGTAAAGATCCACAGGTCATTTCTCGAATGTATGCCTTTTTATATTGGTCTGAGGAAAGTTCTGGCCCCTGGAGACATTTGACTGGCATTCAACTGCAGGGTCTACTGCAATCTGATCGTTCTTCACTCGCTTTTACTGGACCATCTCCAACAATTCCTTTAAACAGTTTTTTATGATTGACACAGTGGATAAAAAAGATCAAGCATCATCTCCAAAGAACCTCCAGCGTGGAATCACTAGTTTTTGAGGATTACCTGGATCACGAGGCTTAGAACATATAAAGGAACGTCAACAAAAGACCTATCCTTCAAGTCTTCAGATCCCTACCCAAAGTTCATTTGTTGGTTTGATGCTTTACTGAGGACAGATTGTGCAGACAGTTACTCGTTGGCTAAAGCACCAGTGGTGAGTTGCCTGAATGTGTTGATTGTAGCATTTTACGTATCCACGTCTTTCAATCTTTCAGCGACTATTGAATCCAACCAGTCCATCGTCCAACGACACATTCCCAGTATTCCCATGGGTGCCCTGGCTTTCCATCCTGCTCCTCCTCCTTGTCTCCTCTTCCATGTCCTTCACTTCAGGAGCTTTTTAAACTGGACATCCCGCTCCTGTAGACACTGTTGACGTTTTTGTCCTCTCGGTTCACACTCTTCCTCCTTCCTGATCCTTTTCTATCCGTCTCCATCCATGTCCATCGCTTTGTCCCTGTCCTCCCTGCTCATTCCCTCTATGTCCCACTATCTTTACCCTACTCTGTCTGTTTCTCTGTCTGTCTGCCTCTCTCTCCCTCTCTCTAGCTCCCGTTCCCAGCAGTGTGTGTGCCCTGTCGTTGCCCCCACCCCATTTACCTCATCAATAACCATGCTATCAGTGTGTGTGTGTGTGTGTGTGTGTGTGTGTGTGTGTGAGTCTGAGTGTGTCGGCTGTGCATTAGGAAAATTGGTTCTCTGCGACGCAGAGCTGTTTCACTAAAGTAATCATAGCCGATGGTGAGAGAGGAGAGAGGGGATGGAGCGAGAGAGGAAGGGGATCTGGCTTAAAATCTGCTGCTCCTTGAATTATGTTCACGTGCACACAAACGTACCTACACACAAGAGGACATTAACGTGAGAGAGTCCAATCCGTCCAGTCCACCCCTGAACTCAATTATCCGCTCAGCCCAGCCCTCTCTCTGTGCCTCTGTCTCAATCTGTCCTCCTCTCTCCCACTCTTTACAGCAACCCATGTTGGTCTCTACTCTCAAACCTCATGCATTACAATTAGTATCAACTAGGGGGGTCCAATATTGCCTTTTGCCGATATTGTCCAAACACTCCTTTTTTTCCTATATTGACTGATACCGATATATTTGCCGCCGTTTGCCCCCAAAACTGATGCAAACATCTCTGTACCCTATGTGTGATTCCAGCTAATTCTGAAAAACACAGGCAGTGATATCGTTCTTACCGTTATAACATAATTATGCTAATATATGGCAAATAATACTGGACCAACCAATATTATCAGACGTCCCTAGTACTTACTTTTCGGTAAGAGTTAATCAATAACACATTACTAAGAAAATACTGAAACTTTCACAGAACTTTTGGCTTATGACATGCTTTGTCCTGTTTCTGTTGATACTAGCTGGTTTTGCTAACCAACAGTAAAGTTTCTCTGTTGCTTAGTTGTCTGGTTTTCATACACATCACTTTTGAAGAGATACATTGTTAGCATAGTTTGTGTTTACATGGTCATATCTCATTAGATTGAATTTAACATGAAACCAGACACACACTCTCGTCCATGCTACCCATACCTGGCTAACGGCTAGGTGGACAAGTATCAGTGACGAAACAATTATGTCCACATGTTGTTTGTTGTTTTTAAGGGTATTTGTGGAATATATTTTACTGTAGTACAGTCTGTTCTGACTGTTTCTGTGTTGAACTGACTGAAGTCTAATCACAGCTGAGAGCTTTCATCTGTCTGTCAATACAACCGTCGCTGCTACTCTTCATTATAAAGTGCTGCGTGTTGGTTTTTTGTGTGTATATCTGTGTGGGAGCGCGCGCTCTCCGCTAAATTAAATTCATCACTTCAGTCTTTGCTTCACTGTGACTTCATAAATCACACACATAGAGAATGTTGATAAGCTGCAGCGGCGGTCGGCGCCTATCTGTCCGTCATTAGGCCTGGGATAAATAGCCCTGACAGAGGCCGAGGATACGAGGTTCAACGATGGCACCACCAAGCGGTGGTTTACGTGATGTACAACTACTCTAGTTTAAAAAAGTGAGAAGTTTAGGACGGTTTCTGATACAAGTTGAATTAATATTTACATATCGTTAAGGAAATTATGCTATGAGGCTAACGATATTTAACAATGAACTTTTGATTTATTATTTAAATCTAAAATTTAGGATTATATTTCTAGTTTTCCCTGCAAACTGGTAGGTAGGTAGGTAGGTATTCAGACAGACAGACAGACAGACAGACAGACAGACAGACAGGTAGGTAAACAGACAGACGGATAGATAGGAGGGGGCGTAGGTAGCTAAGTAAGTAGGTGGGTAAATGGGTAGGTAGCTAGCTAGGCAGACAAAGACTTAGAAAGACTAATGGAATTGGTAAATTCTACTCTTCTCTGTGATTATATATGTAATTAAAAACACTTTTGAATGTTTTCTCAAAAGTAGTTTGGGTATTTTTGTTCACACTTACAGGACTATGTCCAGAATTTCTTGAATGGATACCTTTGAAGAGCCCTCTTCAAAAAAGGTTATTGCCACTAGTAGATCAAGATCATTGGTCTGAGGAGAGATCTGGTTTTGACTGGTGTTTACCTGAATTTCTTTTTAATTTAACAGAAACCGATGATAAATCCTGATTGTTTATTACTCACACTTACCAACTATCTCCAGAGTTTCCTTCAGACTGTTTTGATGTTCAATATAGTGGATAAAACGCTCCAGCCTTGTTATTAAAGAACCATCTTGGGCTAAACTACTAGTTTGTTATGATTACCTGGATCATGTGGATCTGGACCTGGATCAATTGAATCCACCAACTCCCAAGTCCACTGAGCAAGGCACTCAGTGCTCCCTTGGCACTCAAAGCTGCCCACAGTTCACTTTGGTGAAGGGTAAATACAGAGGTCACATTTCGTTGTGTGCAGTGGTGTGAATCACTATGTCACAATGACAAGGAGTTTGATTTACTTTTCTGTTTCTTTCCTTCTCATAAGGATTTGGAACATTTGTAGGAACACCAACCAAAAACCTCTTCCCCAAGTCTTCTGATCCCTGATCCCTACACAGAGTTCATTTGTGGGTTTTATGCTTTACTGAGAACAGATTCTACAGACCGTTTCTCGTTAGCTAAAGAATTTTCTCTCACTGTGGGTTTTGTAAAAAAAAGTCCTCCTTATATAACAAGGGGCAATCCATTATTAACCTTTTTTTACATTCCAAAGCAGCTGCAGGTTTCTCATAGTTCATGGTGGGT
Source organism: Paraplagusia blochii (assembly GCA_016785265.1). Taxonomy (NCBI): domain Eukaryota; kingdom Metazoa; phylum Chordata; class Actinopteri; order Pleuronectiformes; family Cynoglossidae; genus Paraplagusia; species Paraplagusia blochii. The sequence continues at coordinate 396,649 of JAFBJS010057811.1, forward strand.
CAGGGACTGGGAGATGGCACCCTGATGGTACTGATTGTCCTGTACTTCTGTTCTTACGCTGAGTGAAATCTGACAACACCAATTAACAAGTTTGGATTTATTTTCAGCAGCAGCCTTGTTGACCTGTTCCTGTCCTCGTGTGTAAACCCTGTCGTAAATGTCATAGTATTAATTGCGCACTAAAAGTCTTTAGAGGTTCTAAGAACCATATCGGTCGGTCCCTCTCGGTGTAGGACACATTGAACCAGGGATCGTGAACATTTTTCCATCAAATTATGGAGACGTGTGAAAGAGTGTATTAAACCGGGCCTGGTGCCAAACTATCTATTTTTACTAAATGGTGTAGCGCTAATCGTGTCACCATTCTGTGAAATTTCTCAACACCTCCTGCAGTACCTCAACGGACCCTTTGGGGTTGTGGATCACCTGTTGAAGAGGGGCCTGAGCCAGTCTGCTGGTTTGGACATTTTGTTCTGACTCCAGATGGAGGAATATTGTAATAATATTAATATTATATTAATATTAATAATATTAATATTATTTTGAGATTGAACAGTTTGTATTCTTCAATAGACTGCACTGGTGATACTCAACTGTTGGGTTGGGACCCACTTTTGGGCCACAGACCAATTTCAGTGGATGGTAGCCCTTTGTTACAGCAAACTTTGATTGTGTCTGTTTACACTGCTTAACAAAAGGTGGCGATAAAAACCTGTAAAGCTAATTGACAAGCCCCTTGCATTAGGAATTCAGCCATCAAAACATTAATCTCTCTGAAATATATTAAACACTATTGGTTGGTACTTTTGCACTTTCTATCTTATTTTTATTTGTATTTATTTTATTTTATTATTGCCAGAACAAATAACTGAATTACCTCAAAGAGTACAGTTACTAAAGTGTTATTACATGTTACATTAGATTGAATTGAAAATTTCCTTGCGTCACTACTCGTCATTAATTGTCGAAGACTAGGTGAGAGTCATTGGTCAAGACTTGTGATTTCAACTGTAATTATTCATGGTGAATAATCTTTGTTTGCTCGTCAATGCAGGAAAGGAAAAATTGTCTTTTGTTTGTGGACACAGGAGGTTAAAATAATCAGAGCTGATGAAAAACACCTTTGTGTCTTTTTTCAATTCCTGCCAGTATATCAGTGTTGTTTTCAACATAACACACACATTTAATCAGATAAGAACAGGAAAATTATTTTATTCAATTACGGTACATCCTCATGTCCTTGTGTTTGGACACCCTAAACCCTAGCAGTCCCAGACTTTTAGTTGGACACTCTCATGTTTACATGCAACACTTCAGGATCCGTGTGGTGAACGTGTCCTCTGTGTCAGGTTTGTCGTCCATCCTGTATCGTTTACTGCATCATAAACCATGTTTTCTACTTTGGCCGAGTGAAAGCGGAGCCGGGTCAAGTCAGAGGCCAGAGTCACCACTACCACTGCACCCCACTGCTCTGGTCCCAGGGTTGATTTTCACTGGCCATGCCGCAGGAATGAATGTCCTCGTCTTGGTTTCCGTGTTTTATTGCTGTTCGGACACGGTTTCTGTTCTGTCCCATTTTGGCAGGGAGGCAACATATGTTTGGCTCTCCGTATGGGAGAGGAGGAGGAAGAGGAGCAGAGGTGGGAGGAGGAGGGACTGTAGTAGAAAGAGAGCAGCAGGAGCCCATATGTCCCAGAAGCATCTGAGAAGAAAAAGAAAAAGAAGACAGCAGAGACATCAGTGAAGTCCGGTGAGCAGAAATGAACTGGAATGGAAGAAAGTTGATTTGGACCTAATTAATAAATTATGAAAAGTTGTTAGATTATTAATAACCAATGTTTATATATAAAAATCAATTAATCTAGATAAAAAAAATAAATCCTGGTTTTCAGCAGAATAGTTTGGGTTTATGTTGTTGTAAAATAGTAACTCTGACAGTAACTGGACTTAGTAGGTTTCTTTCTAACTGACAACTGAGGAGTTCTGCCCAGTTAAAACTGAAAAAAAAAAAACAGTTGAAACATCTTCAAGAAACCTACTGAGTCCAGTTGCCCTTGAAGTAACTGTGTTGGGATGGAATAATATGGGTTTTTAATGTGAATGCCCTAAAATTTTAACTAAATCCTGATGTAGTTTCTGTGGAAACAGGAAAAAAAAATAAGCAGATGATGTGTATCTGATCTGTCACTACACATCACTCCATTTCTATTGTATTTTGACAGTGTGACAATTAAGATTTTAGGATTTTTCTGACATCACAATAAAATAGGGAACCATAGAGTTTGGTTTCAGTTGTTATTTCGCAGCATTTTGACGACTTAATACATTTTCTTCATTTAAATTGACCTGGTGAATTGGTTTTGCTTTAGGAGTTTGACAAAATGCTTTGATTTGAAGTTTAGTATATGATAAAAACAATAGCTTAATCCCATTTCTAAAACAAATATCTGTTAGCATTTTAAAGAATCTATTAGTCTTTATTTAAACTATTAACAGTATTTTTTTCGTATTTTTTGATGGTATGTTCTTTATTATATAATGACATTGTCTGACTCTCATTGCATAAAGGAACTAAATTAAGAATCACTTTAAGAGCACCACCCAGCTGGTGCTTTGCCACAGTTGTTCATCCGATGACCTTCCTGACTCAGAACTGGGTCCCTGGAGTCCAGCACTTGATAACATTGGAATGATCACTGAAGGGCCTCTTATATAATGTATTTAAAATTCCTGCGAACAGAGTTGGAGACTGGTGATGGATGTAGGTGGTGTCAGCTGACGTGTGAAAGCACATTAGAAAGGCTGCAGTTAATCCACTTCATTAAGGAGATTTAGTCCTGGATCTTGATCTCCAAACTTAGAGTTTACTATATGTTGAAATTCCTGTCGAGGTTCATTTTGTCCTCCAAAATGTTACACTAGGTTTGCAAAAAAAGTAAAGAGCTCAAATGTTGATATTTTCTCTCTTGAAACTTACGTTTTAAAACCGATATCATTATAAATAAGTTTTCCTCAAGATTTATCTTGATTTTCTCCAGTGTTTCCAGGAAATTACTGAAAAATCAACCTAAACTGCAAAATTGAACGACTCCTTCTGATGACAGAAGGTCGGGAATCAAACCCGCAAATACTCTCCTGACACTGTAGAATAAATAACTGTATTTTGGACTACAAATCGCACCTTTTCTGATCTTTTTCAGCCAGGTTTACACCATATTCGGGTCCAACTTATCACACCACCCAAATCACACCCCACCTTAGTGTGAGCCCCTTTGTGGGGGGTAAGCCCACTGGAAGCTATGCTTTGCTCAGAGCCTGGCAGCTGGAGGGTTTGAACCTATATCCTTGCAGAACCAAGTTTGCTTCCTAACCACAGTTGTCCAACTAAAATATAAAATTCCAGGTTCACTGACAGCCACTGGAGGGCACTCTAGCTGGCTGGTTGCAACCTACACTGCACCACGACTTGTAGCCTGGAAAATGCAATACAAGGAATTAGCATTTTTCAAGTCGAGCCGAGATGCAATGAATACAAATTATCAAGTCAGGATGCACTGATGGAGGGAGCAGTGGCATCAAGTCCAAATGATGGTTCTCTGGTGTAGGGTAGAGTTTCTCCAGCTCGTTGTCACCGTAACACCAGCAGTTCCAACCTTGTTGTGAGGTTTGGACCTGGCTTCCTCGGCCAGTGCAGCGCCCCCGCTGGCAGAGAGGGACCTGTGATTAGTGAGAGCTGAAAAATCTTAAGTGAGTGACAATAGTGAGGCATGTTGTCAAGGGCAGTGAGTCAGGATTTACCGTCAGCTGAAGCCTGGAGATACTGAGCTATTCTTGGGATGGAGAGGGAAAAAAGTCTCCTCTTAAATGACACAAACACTCCTCCACACTGTCAGGCGTCAAAAGACAAATGTCCTCGGTATCTGAACAGGCCATAAGTCAACATGACAAAATTTCTTTTCTGTCCTCAGATTTGAGAGAGACAGAGATTGGAGATGGATTAGAAACTTTTATTTGGGAATACTTAGGATTTATATATTTGTTATGTTTTGGCTGGCTTGAAAACGGACAGGCAGACAGATAGACAGAACGACAGAAAGACAGACTGACAGACAGATAGATAGATAGATAGATTCAAGCAATTGTCTATATTCAAATATATTGAAATTATATATTCATATATTCAAATATATTCAAATATATTGGAAAATATATTCAAATTATTGTTAAATTATACTTTCAATACTTTTTTGTCTTTGTCTCTTCATAAAACCTACCCTTGTATTTTCACTGACTTTACGTTTTTAGGTCATATACTTTCTGCCACATGGTGCGCTGCTGTTTAATGTTGAGGACATAGCTGAAGCCCAGCCGTCGGTGATGAAAATGTAAAAGATAACATGACAGAGGAGCTTGGATGGGACAGGAATGTCTGTCATTTGTTGGGGACGGAGAGGGCAGAGGGGACAGTATGGGGGGAGAAAAGTCTGCGGTTACATGGAGAGACAGTGAGAACTACTGACAAATCTAATGTCAGCCGTCCAGTGTCAACTCCTCTTTCTGTCACGTTTGTAACTGAAAACTTGGAGCAGCTCCATAGGCAGGAGTGACCAGAGAGTGGGACAGACTGTCTTTAATATTTTTCAACCTAAAACCTACATGATACGTTTGTTGTTTGTCGTTCATATTATCACTACATCATCTGGAATCTTGTTGAAATCCTATTGGCTGTCGTCAGACAAGGTCAGACATTCCTTCATGTGTTGTTTAGTTATTTTAGAACAATCCTATGTCAAACCGACAGCTGCTGGGAGAAAATATCCTTTAATCCTAAAGAAAATATTACATATACATATTTAATATAATCTAATGATAGAAATTATTAATACTAGATTATTTGCTATTGATCAAGTCGCAGATATGACTGAAAATGAAGATAAAAAAATCCATAAAAATGTGCTTATTCAATTAACTTATTCATATATCATTATATTTCTATTTATCCTATTTATTTTATTATGTATTTATTCTCTAAATATATGTTACTGCATATGTTTATATACTGTTTTTACACAATCTATGTGTAAGTATGTTTGTATGTATGTGTACACAAATATATGTATATATGCGTATATGACTGTATGTACATATATATTTACTATATATCTCTATATATAGTAAATATATACATACATATATAATATATAATATAAAAGCTATGTGATTATATACATATGTACTGTAAAGTGCGTACGTGTACATGTGTTAGTGCATATATGTAAGTATGTATTTGTATGTATATATATATACATATATATGTATGTGTCCCATATACACGTATGTATGTGTATATCTATACGTACATATAAATATATATATAAAGGCTATCTATCTATCTATCTATCTACTGTATCTATCTATCACCTTTATCTTAAACGTTGAGGTTGTGCTTCCTCGTGCTGACATTTTGTTTTGTGCGTAGCTTGTCTGCTCTAATAACCCAATTCCACGGTGAGTGGCAGGTGATGTTGTGTCCCTCGATACTGTATTTCCTTTCTTCCTCACGCGTCTGTGAAACTCAGGCTGCTGAGTCACAGCAGGGAGTTAAACCAGATCTGCTGAAAGGCTGAGGGAAACCCTGCTCACAGACCTGCACGGGGAGATCGTCACTGTAGCTGGGGGCGAGTCTCTAGGTTCAACCTGAACTGAGTTAAGAATTCAGGGCCGGTTTGTAAAGATCTGGTGAATCTGGTATATATTTATCTATTTTTTGGGGAACTTGGAATTTTGCTGTGTGACTGGTGTGATGCACTTAAAGTAGATTTGAAGATGTTTATTTTTTATGTTAAATTCATAGAAGAATTTTCACCTCTTCCTCTTCTTCTCCTTTCGGCTTCTCCCCTTTTTTAGGGGTTACCACAGCAAGTCAACATTTTCCATCTCCCTCTGTCCTCTGTATCTTCTACTCTAACTCCAACCACATCCATGTCCTCCCTCACTGCATCCATCAATCTCCTCTTTGTCTCCTACCTGGTAGCTCCATCTCTAGGATCATTCTTCTACCAATGTATCCACTGTCCTTCCTCTGA
>JAFBJS010057811.1:407837-440087 GCA_016785265.1 Paraplagusia blochii
CAGTAAAACAAACATGTTGTGTAATATTTGTTGTATATATTTATATATGTAAGATATTTGTACCTACCTCAGAACTTTCAGTATGTTTTTCCCAAAAACCTGCAACAGTGCTATGAATTAGACTGAGACATTTAATATTTTAAGACCCTGTGATATATATATTGCGTTGTGTGTGTGTTTATATATTGACATTAACAATCATCCTTTCTGTTATGGAGATCATTCCTGCTTATGTCAATAACACAAAGACAAGTTTCTGTGGAAATCATTGTAATTTTGCAAAGGTTTTGCTGTGATGGTTTTAAATCAAAAACATTTTGTTGCCTTACAAATTCTCCAAAATGTTTTCTTTCAGTCATATGTTTTCACATATATTTTACATATGTTCCCTCAGATCCAGGCAGGTGTAATTGTGGAAATGAAAGTGAAAAATAGAACAGAGAAATGCATCGAGTTGTTTCCACTATATTATATATATATATATATATATATATATATATATATACATATATATAATAGCTTTTCATCAATTAAGGCCTACATAAAAGTTAACTTTGTTATGTAAATCACAGCCTGAACTGACAAACAACCTGTGGTAAATTACCTCCACTTCCATCTGGACTGATTCCGCTCGGTCGCTCGTGCTTAAGTCAATGTTATCCTGTCTGACCTCATGTAGAAATCCAGGCAAGTCCAGCTTTGTTGATTCAGGCCGCTGACACGCCAAGTCCGCGCCATTTATCAAGATTCATGGGGCGGAGGATGTTTCCATGACTGGCTAAATGACGTTGCTATAAAATATACCATGTGCAGTTAAGATGAGTCACAGATAAGGAAAACAGAGAGTAATCTGTAATCCAAGAAAGATAATCTTAAAGCTACTGCAGTGTATGCACCAGGAACAATACAGCTGGGTGTAGATTCTGTTCTGCTTTATTCACACCACATCAGCATCAGGCCCAGAACTGCTGGTTCTCCAAAGACTACATTTCCATGTTATGAAAATATTTTTTTTTCTGTTCAAAAAATGCAACATTTAACTATGTTGAATGGCTAGAAATGTAAAAACAAGTGGCAAGGAAGGATACATGTGCAGTTTTGTTCACAGAAGTGTAAAAATCAACCACCAATGGACTATATAGAAAATTACAGTAGTTCACAGCTTCCTTTAGTTGGAACATACTTTATGTTTTTGTGGTAACCAAGTCAGTTCTGTTTTGTAGCTGTTGTTGTATCCACAGTGTAGTAGTTAGCATGCCTGCCTTTAAAAACACAGAGAGAGAGTCCTGGGTTCAATTGCCAGAGGAATCACAAGCTAATAGTTGTTAAAAACAATTGCTCCTGTTAACACAACAATTTGCCAAAAATTGGGATCATTAAATTATTTTTTAACCAACTGCCACAACTTAAAAACTGTGGAGTACCAGGACACTTCCCTGAGGATCTCCACAATATACTATTGTACCAGCATACAGTATGGTTCCTGAAGATAGCAAAGTTAGCCAATTAGAGCTAACAAAATTCAGTCACACAAAACTAGTTACCACAAAGATCTTTTTGAATTAAATATAAAGTAAATATAAAGCCTACAAAGACCTGTTGAATAGTACTGTAGTACATACACTGGAGTGTATTATAGCCACATTACTGCAGTGGCAATTGAAAGTACTTCACATACTTTTCACTGGTTGACAAACAGAAACAAATACCTGCAATAAAACCAATCAAAAGTCAAAGTCATAGTGGATATAGCTGCTGTTTATTGCTGTGGCCGTTAGTAAATGTAAAACCTGGTTGACAGACATGGTGCGTTGTTGTGAAGGACTTTCCCCAGGCCATAGAAAAGTCAATGACCATAAAGGGATAATCACACTACTTATATACAAGCATTTTGTTAAGTAAAACAAAAGTTGTTCCATGAGTATAGGCCAGAAATTTTTGGAATATATTTGAAAAAAAAATGCATTTTCAACTCTGACGCTCAAGTGGCTTTTTGTGCCAGATATTGTCGTTAAGAGTGGTCAACAATACTGTAAAACACTGAAAAACCAATATTGTAAAGTTACTCAGATTTTATTGGCTGGTGGTGTTGAATGGTGCTGTGGTGTCAGCCCTGTCATCAGAGGTTACTGGCCTCAACAAGGTGGGGCTGGTGTTGTCTCCACCAACAGCATGGGCTTCCTGTGTTTGCACTGGAGCCTGAGGGTCATTTCTTCTAATGACACTGTGTAGTCCTGCGGTGTTTGACCTCCCTGTGAAGAAACAGGAAAACATGGCCGCTAACTGCAGCCGCACCTCCCTTTGCCAGAAGGCGTACACCAGTGGGTTGATAAGGGAGTTGGAGAGTCCCAACAACCACAGATGGTTCTCCAACACATGGGTCAGTTCACAGCTTTTGCACAGAACGTGCACGAGGCAGACGACAAAGAAGGGACACCAAAGGACGAGGAAACAGCCTATGAGCACTGCCACCATCCGCAGCGCCTTTATATGGGTCCAGTAACTACTCCGAGGCTGTGGGTGCTGATGCTGCTGACGGTGGGATTCGTGTCCATGACCACGTTCAGCTGTCCTGGAGCCCGCCTGCTGAACCTGGCAGATTTGCTTTAGGTGACTTTGAGCAATCTTCAAGATGTCGAGGTAGATGTAAACAAACATCAGGAGCACCGGGAAGAAGCAAATGCTGAATAGGATGATGATGCCTTTTCCATGGATGACAGAGAAGAAGGCACAAAACCCCTCATAGTCTTTAGTCTGCAGCTGTGGAACCATCACTACAGAAGAAGATAGAAAGATAGATGAATACTTTATTAATTCCAGAAGAAAATAAAGGAAAGAGAACTATTACAATACACCACCAGAGAGGACATAAATATCCAACCAGTACAGTATTTGCCAGGTGAATCAATCATATTCTTACTTGGCAGAAATCCCACAGTGAAGGCGCTGATCCACAGACTCAGCAAGAACCCAAATGCTGTTCCCTTCCCAGACAGCAGCGAGTACCGCAGTGGCATTTTGATGGCAGCGTACCGGTCCAGTGAAATCAGAAACATCGACATGATGGATGCCGTGCAAGGTGACATCACAAATGCCATCCGCATCAAACAGCGGGCCTTGCCTGGAGGATAAACCATGGTGGTGGTATTTGTGGAGGCGTCTCCAGAGACACGATATTGCGGCTGGTTGTGAGGGCCACTGACTTTCTCGCTGTTGAAATCTTCTGTGGCAAGCCCCGTGATGGCCACGCCCACCAGGGCATCTGCCAACGCCAGGTTGAGGACGAAACACCAGCTCTGGGTCCTCTTGCGCAGCAGCAGCTTTAATAACGCCATGGCCACCAAGAGGTTGGCGGAGACGATAAGACAAGCAGCGACACTCAAGATTAAGCCCATCACCCTGGGCTTCACTTGGGCTGGTGACTCGTTGGCATCCACGCAGATGGTTGTCATCAATGTCCAGGGTTCGGTGGTGGCTTGTGCGGTCAAATACAACATCTTGTCTCCAAGGAGAGATTCAAGAACCTACAAAAGCATTAAACTTTTTTTTTCATTTGTTGTGCCAAGGCCCAACCGCCTCATATCTGATCTGATTGACTGATGTCTGTTAAGCTATGTCTCTTTGGTCCCGGTCCTGTCTTCAACGTCCTTTAAGCTTCATGATGAACAAATGCAGAGCGACAGAAGGACAGGAAATTATCAACAGGTCACTCTCCCCACCTCCTCTCTCTCTCTCTCCCTCCGTTTCTTGCCCACTAACACTTTGTTGTTTTTCCATCAGTAGAACTGACCTTTGCACCAGCACCCAGTCTTCAGACACAGGCTATTTTATTTTTCAATGCATCGTCTGATGCACTCTGTCATACTAACTGCTACAATATAAAGTCACAAAATGATTTGGTGGATTTTATTTGTTACTGTTATTCCTGACACTGTCTTATAAACACATCAAGAGTCACTTTTTTGCTGTGCTCAGGTTTCATTGGCAAGTAAGATCCAAGCAGGTCCTTAGAAAAATGCTTAAACTGTGCTTGAACAATGCACAGATCAATTGAAGTGTCATTTTAGTACAAGTAAATATTGACTTTTTGTAATAAATTTTACTGCAGTGATCTTTAACAACAACAATTGAATGCCATATTCAACCAGCCGTACAAACAGACGGACAATGGAAGAATGCCATTCACCCCTACTCAACCTTTCCAGACCTTTCAAAACAAAGTGATGGTCAGCAGTACTTGGGCAGAGCCCCATGCAGGATCCTGTGACATTGGTGCCCCCGCTGCCAACACTGTGGCCCACCATCACCAACATTACAGAGACTGGGGTTCTAATTCAGTTCAGGTGAGTATTTTCCTAGAAGGAACCTCTGTTCTTGGTGGAAAGCTCCTGACAGGTTTGTTAAGATACGGTTCTTTTGTTCTTTGTATGTAGTCATTAGTTTCTTTTTGACATTTGTCAGACTGAAGATGTCTCTGAGGAGTCGGCTGCTCTCCATGTTGTTGTGCTGTGTTTACTGCGTGGCGTCACTCTTCTGCCTCCACCCCAATCGCAACACTGATGTCACTGTGAAATCACGGTGAGTTGCAGTTTCCTTCAACAACGTAGATTAACAAATATATTGTTATGAAGCTTCAAATTTGATGTCATCCTTTGACAATGGAGTTTTCCAGAACATAATGACTGTCAAAGTCAGAATTTGAATATATGTCTACCATACTTTACCATCTGTTTTCTATGTATAAATGGCATGGAATTACTGACGTGTCAAGACTTCTCAACCATGTACATCATGAAGCATTTATAAGAATGATCTACAGCTCTCCAGGTTCTTAAATAAGGCCCTGAAATGAAATAATATCAGTATCATTAAGGATATAAAGTGTGATTCAGAAAGGGTCTAATTTCTATTTTTTTTTTTTCTTCTTCCTGCAGAAGTTTGCCATCAGTCATCCATCAGATTTACCAACAAATCACTCATCTCTTCCGCACTGTTCTGTAAACAACAGCAATTTTACTGAATCTCTTGTCACACAGATCATGGTTTACAGCAGTGTGAAAGCTTCAGGGGGCGAATGGTGTCCCTTTATTAACAGGGCAACGCTTGAGAACTGGCAAGCTGGGCAGTTGCTTGGAGCCTCAGCCACTGCTGATGCCCTGATAGGTCACACTGATATCTTCGTTGGAAGACCAAGTGACCCTAGCATAGGCATGGGCAAACTAAGGCCGGGGGGCCAGATATGGCCTGTTGAGCTTTGCATTACGGCCTGCCAATTATGTCCAATTGGTTTGTAATGCAATTACACTTCTTCCTTATTCCTGCAATGTCCACATTTTTTCAATAGATGGGATTGAGAAGGCTATTATTTTAGCATTTTAGCCTTCATTGCATAACGTTTACATGTCATTTATCTTAGTTCAAATGAATCAGGCTCCATCCAGCAGCTCCTGACTTGGTCACTGTGCCAAATTTTAGAAGCAATTGTGGCTTACAGGTCAAAAAATTTGCCCTTGCGCCACTCCTGTTTATAAACAATGCTATTCTGATTGATGCACTACCTAACAATAAAAACCATTGAATTGATGACATTTTTTTATAAGTGAAGCATTCAGAAAGCATGACTTAAAAAAAAATTGTGTCAAAGTCAAATAAATACTTTAATATATAACATGTGTATGTGCATTGCATTTGGGACAATCACATCTGTAGTAATTCAGTAAAATAGGAAAATTCATAAAATTTCAGTTTATTCAGTGGACAACACAGGAAGGAAGGTTTGGAGAAAAAGTTAGAGAAGCCAGATTCTGATGGTTTGGACAGAGGACGGACAGCAGATACATTGGCGGAAAAATTATCCTGAAGCTGGCAGGTATGCAGGAGACAAAGAGGAAGGCCAAAGAAGAGATTGATGGACGCAATGAGGGAGGACATGGAGGTAGACAGAGTTAGAGTTGAGGATAAAGAGGACAGGGTGAGATGGAAATTGTTGACTCGCTGTGGCATCCCCTGAAAAAAATGGACAAGCTGAAAGGAAAGAAAAATACATAAATTTTCAAATCAAATATAAATTGCAATATAGTTATAGATTGCTTTCCACCACGTTATTCTCCCACTTCTATGTGAGAAAAGTAGAATTATATAGAATTATAATATTGTTGCATATGTACTGTGTTTGCAGTGTGTTTCTTAAATAAAAGTTAATCGCTTTATGATATATTTCTGTAAGTCTTCCTTATCATTTGGTTTTTATTTTCATGTGTATGGTAAAAAATGCCTTAAGCTGTACTTCTCCGTTATGTGCAAGTCGTGTTGTAGGGAATACTTAATTGATTTTATTTTGAAAGGCTGAAAGGAGTGTTGTTTCTGACCTTCGCGGCGCTCTTCACTTTGTTATGGGAAGCTGAGAGTCAGCGGGCTGTGAGTTTTCCTTCCCTCTTCTTTCTCAAAGTCGAGCTACATACACCGACTTTGTCATGGACAATAAGGTGAAGTGACAGACCGGGACATTTAACCCCGGGCAAGTGTGAGGACACGACTGACGATAAAGGTAACTTCCTCTCCTCAACAACCGTTAACTGTAGTTTTCAGTGTAGAGTGTTAGCAGCTGTTAGCAGTAAGCCTAGCCTCATTTTATGTGTAATTTTTGTCTCAAATTTCCTTTTAATTGAGCTTATTTTGTTTATTTACAACGTATGGTATAAAGTAGATTGGTTAAACGTTGTTAAATCCATCAGAAGTGTATTTTTATTCGTGTATAGTGTGACAAACAGTAAATTATTTTCGCGCTGGTAACACTGTTGCTGTCACTCAAGGGTCCAGGCTCTTCTTGCTTTCAGCCAATCAAAATCGTTAAAATTGTATGACTGACATAACGCACAGCCAATAGCAATCTATCTCTTTCTCGAATTATTATTTTTTTATCGGAGCTTATTTTGTTTGTCAACAATATATAAAAAAATATAGATTGGTTTAATGTTGGTAAATTCTTCAGAATTGTATGTTTTTATTAGTGTATAAGGCTACAAACAGTAAATTATTTTCTCGCTCGTGACACTGTTGATGCTACTGTCACTCAAGCGTCCAGGCTCTTCTTGCTTTCAGCCAATCAAAATTGTTTAAATTGTATGACAGACATTACGCGCAGCCAATAGCAATCTATCTGAAGGTTTCAGGCTCCCTCTGTGTAGCTGTCTACCTCTCTCTGTCTTTCTCTCTTTCTCACCGACACAGCGGGCGTCTGTTTCCGGCGCAGAGAGCTGGGGATGCCGCTGTTGCTGAGGGAACGTCACAGCTCAGCTCCTTTCTCTAGCATCATCTTCACCTTCATCCTCCTCACATCTTTCTTCTCCTCCTCCTCCTTCTTCTTCCTCCTCATCACCTGATGTCGATGATGATGTTGTGTTCAGTGCCCTTGCATCGTTGTATTGTTGACATTTGTGTGGGCGCGCTGCTCTTGTTTCTAGCGGGGCTGCAGCAGGTGGAAGCAGCAGCAGCCGCCGCGGACACCATGGTCAGCCTGAACTGGAAGCCCTTCATTTACGGAGGCATGGCCTCCATCGTCGCAGAATTCGGTACGTTCTTGCACCATGGACACCGGTATTTCAGATCCTGTTTTATGCGCAATATTCCCACGATGCTTGATGATACAAGGTTGGTGCATACACCCGGTAAACATTCAGAAATTGTATCCAGGGCAAAATGGTGCAGCAGAGGGATGCAGCTGATACAGGGCTTCAAAACAGGATCAAATTATTCTTTCTGAATAAATAATGTTTCTCAGAAGACTCATGACTGTACATAATATTGGTTTGCCTGGATAAAAACCCATTTTTCTTAAGTGCTAAATAGGGATGCAGTAATCAACAGACAAAACCTAAAATTGTGTCAATTTTTGTAGTTGCTGTGTTAACTTTAACAGCAAATATTAATTTTACTTGCTCCCCTATGTTGAAGTGTATATGCACACGTGATATGAATAACCAGTTTCAAGAACATCTCTTACAAACAGGTTTCTATTCAGCCCTTTCCTTTGTTCTAAACAAATACAACAATTACCAACTCACTAGGTTCTTTCATATCGTCTAAAAATGTTGTAAAGCTAATTTTGCTGCATTATCTACATCATAAATTGGAACTTTTTTTTTTTTTTACATTGTGTTTGTCTCTGTTCTAAAGAAAAAACAAACAAGCTGTAACTGTAGGTACACCTAATTGTTAGTCCATTTAGTCCAGGGGTCTCAAGCTCAAATAAGTTGAGGGCCACAACCCACACTATAATTTTACCAAAGGACAGTGTCAGCTTTCAGTGTTCAATACAAATGAATAAAAAATCTGTTTCCCATAGATTCTGTGTAATACAACACTGAACCAGAAGGAGACTGTGGAGCAGGGTTTTGAGAACTATAGGATTTACCATAAAATGTGAAGAACAAATCTATAAATTATTATTATAAATTCAACTTTCAACATCAAGGAAGGGGACGCAAATGAGACCCCCGATTTAGCTTAACTGAGACAGTATTAGTTGTTGTCTATTTGATAGCAACTTTGTTTCTCTATCGTTGGACCATTTAAGGGCTTTCTTTTTTGCAGAATTGATTTATGTTTGACATGTATAAAGCAAAAGTTAAGATTATTTTTTTTATTACACAATAGGGACATTTCCTATAGACTTGACCAAGACACGCCTTCAGGTACAAGGTCAGTCCCAGTACACAGAGGTGCGCTACAAAGGCATGTTCCATGCTTTGTACCGGATCGGCAGAGAGGAGGGAATCCGTGCGCTCTACTCTGGGTAAGAAATAAACTTCATACCACAGCCTGACTGTACAGAGTTCTTTTTTGCTAAATTAATTTTATCTTAACGGCTGGCAAACATGAGGTTTATTAATTTTTCCCTCCAGGATTTCTCCTGCCCTATTGAGGCAAGCCTCCTATGGGACGATCAAGATTGGAACCTACAACTCTTTGAAGAGGCTGTTTGTCAGTCATCCTGAAGGTGAGTTCTGTTGATTTCTTTTTCTTATGCCTTTCTCCCCGCTTGTCTCATAAATTCAGTCGTCTAAATTTAGCATCCTACTGCAGGAAAGACAGCTCTGGGTTTTTTTTAAGCCACTGGCTTCAGTTACTCACTGTTATTAGAGTCAAGTGACTAACCTCAAGGACACGATATTAGGCTGAAAAAAACATTAACAGACCAACAGTTGAGTTTGGCAGCTGCCCTAACAACCACTGTGACTTCAGTGTTAATTATACAGGTGGATTTACATTTCCAATACTTGTTTGGCTGATTCAAATCTGATGCAACAGTCTGTAAGTCAGATAAAGTGATACAACACAAAATAAATCTAAAAGGGAGTCTGTTGAGGAGAGAAAGTCAATGTGGAAGATGCATTGCTCAAACAGCCAGATAACCTCAATGTTCACACCTTTATTTACATGGTTTAACAGCAACAATTGGAATTTTTTGCCAAGAAATCGATTTAAAAAAAGTTTTATTTGGTGTAAGTAAGAAATTTTAAGCAGATACCCAGTCACCAAGTCAAACACAATCCAGAATTGTATTGGATTAATTCTCTCTGTGTGTAAACTATTGGCATCGGTTGGTAAATCCAGCATCTACTATGAGTCTGGTTGTAGATGAGGCTGCTTAATACCTAGTTGTAAAATATCAAAGGTGCCTTATTTACGCATAATTCTTATCGTCCATATTACTTGGTTGTTGTGTTGCTGATGTACAAGAAATATTTGACAGCATATATAGGGAATCCAAAGTGTGTTTTCTATGTCTGTTTTTATATGTTTTGAATAAAAACTCACTGCTCTTGTTATGGCCGCCGGCTTTTTAAAAATATATGCATGCAGGTTCTGTGTTTATAAAATAGAGTTGTGTATATAGAATTTTAACTCTGGCCAATCCAGAGCTGTTGATTTATAATGTCAATGTGTTGCATAGGCAATGCATTTCCTAGAGGTAGACAGGTGAGAACGAAGGTTGTGCAACCCTGTTGTCCTGCGGGGACAGCTGCCTCGTCAACCTGCTGCCAGTATTCATATTACAAGCATATTAAGACACACATAGCTTCTGTGAAAAGGTATATTAGGATGAAATGGAAAATAGAAGCAAGTAAAATAGAACAATAACATGACATTTACAGGGAACATTGGAATCAATGGCATCTTATTGTTCTTATTTGCCTTACACTCATGTATGTGACGTTTCCATCAGGCTGTGCATTTCAACTGTAGGCCTTCAGTGACGTCATAGTTTCCCGTAGGTTTCGCCTTCTATGTAGGGCCAGCTAGAAGGCCCTGAGGTCGCAATCTCGTGAGATGGTCTGAGCGCTGTAAACTGAACGGGCTCACTTTTGATTCTGAAGGCTCGGGCAGATTTCATGGAACATGACAACACTAGCTAGCTGAATTATGATTGGATAGTTTGTATCCAACTTTTTAAATGTAAAAACTCTTTTTATACTAATAAAAAATAAATATCATTATTTATCATTATTTGTCAAACTCTCAAGGATTTTATCACATTTCCACTCTGCATGCTTTGTGCTTTTTTTTTTTTGTTTTGTTTTTTTAAATGCTTGTTTTGATCCAGGCTTGGGTTTGTCCGGTGGTTGTGGTGAGATCGATCGCCCCGTTCTCCTGCGCGGGGTGAGGATTGACATGCTAGCGTTGGGTCAAAATAATTATCTAATACTATTGCAACTGTTTTTCTCAACAATTGTGTTTATTGTTTGTTTGTTTTTTTCAATTAACTTTTCCATATTTCTTATTGACTTAATGTTAAAGCCCATAGGTTATAACTAACAAGTTCCACCACCGCTGTATTTCTACTAAAGCTCATCGCTATTAATGGTTATAGGAAGTGTAGTCGTTTCTAATATTGTTTTAAAATAGTTATCAATTCATCAGAATCTGCCTGGATAATTTTGAACATCACCAGTGTGCAACTCCTGCTGAAATGTGTTTTTAAAATTTAACTATGGCGTGATTACTTAATAAGTCATTCACTCTTGTTCCAACAGATGAGACCATGGTAATCAATGTGTTCTGTGGTGTTGTGTCTGGAGTCCTGTCGTCCTCACTGGCCAACCCCACTGATGTTCTTAAGGTAATTCTTTCTTGCTAAAGCAGTGGTGCCCAGCCACTGGGCCGGGGACCGGTATCTGTCCGTGGGTGAATTGGTGTCGGGCCGGTTCATATAGTTTTCATCAGTAATAAAACTATATTTGATCAGGAAATATTTTCCCAGTGAAGACAACAACAATAAACTCAAAATGATGCAAAGTCATTGATACAAGATTCTAATTTTTTATACTAGTCTGGTAGCAGAAAGTTATAGGCTCTGTGCACTTGAGAAATGCCCATGCACTGTTAATTCGGGGAGGAAGATTTTATAGGTGGGACAATATTTCTGGACACCGGAACTTTAATTTTATTAAGGGGTATTTATTTGCCACAACTTACAATCAGTCCGTGAAAATAGTACGAGACATTTAACCGGTGTGTGGCGCAAAAAAGGTTGGGGAACACTGTGCTAAAGCAGCTTTTTACTGGACCAAAATATCAAGTGATGGTCTGTGTTTTTTTGAATCTGTAAAAGCAAATGAGTAGAGTTTCTGTGGAGTTCTTAAAACTTGAAATAAATTACCTTTCAAGCACTGGTGTCATATTTTTGTGCCATTAGAAATTGTTGGCTTGCCGACGACAGATACTGTATATTATCCAAGCACTTAATTTGCACTTGCAGTGAAACAAAGTGTGTCATCAGCATAGAGCATTTCTTTTTTCCTGGCGCAGAGGCTGGGAGTTCTCTGTCTAAGGTTTTGTTTGTTTGTGTTTATTTCAGATCAGAATGCAGGCACAGGGCAGTCTGCTCCAGGGTAGCATGATGTCCAACTTCATCAACATCTACCAGAATGAGGGCACCAGAGGGCTGTGGAGAGTGAGTACAGAGAAACTCTTTTACAGTGACATGCAGATTAGGCACGGAGACATGTGGTTTCTGTTGAGTACTGTAGAATCAATGGTCTCCACCTGGCTGTCCTCAGGGGGTCATTCCCACTGCACAGAGAGCTGCCATTGTTGTTGGGGTGGAACTTCCCGTCTATGACATTACCAAAAAGCACCTGCTCCGCTCAGGCCTGATGGGTGATACCATACTGACTCATTTCATGTGAGTAGATCGAGGACGATTGGAAAAGAAATCCATGTTGACAACAGTTCATTTATTAAACCATTGTTTATTAAACTTTCAATGTTGTTTGTTTAGTTCCAGTTTTACGTGTGGCCTGGCGGGGGCACTAGCCTCCAATCCTGTGGACGTAGTTCGGACCCGTATGATGAACCAGAGGGTTATATCTGGAAGCCCAATGTACAAAGGAACGCTGGATGGAGTGATGCAGACGTGGAAGAACGAGGGCTTCTTTGCCCTTTATAAGGGTTTTTGGCCAAACTGGCTGCGACTGGGTCCTTGGAACATCATTGTATCCTTCAAAGTTCAGATTTTCATGTTGGACGCCACCTAGTGTCCACTGCTCTCAGCTAGTACCAACCAATGAGATGTAGAAATGATGTACTAAAACTATTTTTTTTTCCTCAACAATCCTTTTTAACAGTTCTTCATCACCTTCGAGCAGCTGAAGAAACTCCCATTCTAGGTGGGAACAGGAAGTTGGACTGCGCTGAGTGAATCAGAATGAATGAGAGTGAGTGTGAGCATGGCAGAACCTGGAGTCCAAACACCAGTATTTTTCACACTCCTCCCCCCAGAAATTGACCTCTGATAGAGTTGGGTATCAGTCACCAGCCCTGAGGCTGAGTTTTGCTTTCTGTAATTTATTGTCTTGCCATTGTTTTCTTAATGTCATTGTAAAGACATGTCATTGTTGCTTGACATGAACCGTCCCCTGGCAGCTGATTCAAGCTGATACGCTTGAGAACCTCAGATGTTTCTCTTGATGATTGTGCTGGTGGAGCCATGGTCAGAAACATTAAGAGAAAATGGTGATGTGAGGGGTTTTAGATATATTTTTTTTTCTTACTGTCAAAGTCACTGGATCTTGTAGGGAGTTAAAGGACTGTCAACTGTGATGCACTTCAGAAAAAATCCAATGTTACTGTCTTGTATACGAGCCTCTGACATGATCACATGATCAACTTGGAATTGAGATGTACATTAGGCCCTGTTGTTGATAAAAATGAAATTTACAAAGGCTTCATGCAAATAATAAGACCTCAAACTGAACGAGACAACAACGAGAATATCAAAAACCCCTTAAATTATAAAAAAAAAAATAGTTGAAATGATAACAGCAAGACAACAAGCCCGACAGCAAACATAGGAATCCCTGGATTTAGTTTAAATCCTAACCCCAGCCAATTGGGCACCAGCTACAAGTCCCAACACAATTGTGTACAAGACCATAAAATCTGGGAATCATGTTGAGTGAGAATGTTTTGTCAATCTTGTGTAGGAAACAACGTGAAATCTCAGATTCAATGTTGGGGCTCCAACCTTGTCTCTATAGACAGATGCACAGAAAAGGTTGGGTGAGACTGAAGTGACTGTTACACTTTGTTAGTTCAAACACATAGAGCTGCAGTTTCAAAATTCTACTTGATGTTCTGTGAAGTCTTCTTTTTTTTTACATTTATTGCAGGTTTATGTTTTTCTTAAGAAGCAATGAAGCAATCAGTCTGAAGGCTAACACTTTTTCTCATTCAAGTTCGTATCCTATTGTTTACTCAGTTTTTTTGTTTGAGTGTATCTCCCCTTAATTTGGCAGGTTCTTTTTTTTTCTTTTTTTTTTGGTAAATGAAGTTAGTGTAGATTACTGCAGTCTGGTGATCTGAATCACTCCAGTTCAACGTACTTTTCTAAATACTCCTTCTTTAATGTCTCAGTGAGAGCTATTCATCAAATTTGAAGAATTGGAAAATTTATGAATCACCGTAAAGGTGATTATTACCTAGATTCGGAAGAAATGAGACAACATCTGCTGTGGTAATGAATGTGTTACTGACTTGTTTCTTCTGTGAAAGTATAATATGCGATTAAATTAAAAAACACGCACTGGTGTGCATGCAAAATTGCCAAATTTCTCTTTACCCAATAAGGCTTTTTTTTCCTTTTTCTTCCTGATGACAGAATATTTGATCCACCAAATAGTGAGAAATCTTGCAATTTATTACAGTATTGCGGAGCCTAACACTTGTCCCATCAGTATGAAAAAGCTTTAAAATGTCTTAGGTTTCATTTTTTTCTCGTTGGTTCTTATTTTACATCCTTACATTTGATTCATATTGTTTTATTTATGTGTTATTTAAGGAGTTCTCTATGAGTTAAATTGCTCACCTAAGACTGTAAAAGGTAGTAACAGGTGCATATTAGTTTTTATGGTACAAAAAACTTTTGAAACACAAACATGTTTGTTATCTTATGTTGACAACACCCCTTCGTACTGTGTAAGTTTGAGTACACACTTAATGTACCCAATGCTGCTTCATTCCTGCTTTAATTCCTTAAAAATGCTTGTAATGATTATGTTGAAATTATACAATATTCATAAATAGTTATGTATAAATTTGTATTTTCCTGAGCTTCCTGAATTTTACCTAAGGTCATAATCTGTTAAATCTGTAATCTGATGGCCAGATACTGGCAAGAAAACTCAGTGTTCAGAATCCAAATGTTTATTATATCCAAATTATTATTATTTTATCATTTTTAATATATATTTTTTGTTACATTTTATGCCAACAGCTTAAAATCAATTTAACAATTTAAAATTGTTCTTTTGCTGTTGCCTTAAGAGATTTATTCGACTAATTAATAAGTAAAGATTTTTTGGGATTTAAATAGTAAAATTATATTTATCAGCTCCACCTTGATGTGAAAGTTGAATTTATAATAATACGTTATAGATTTGTTCTCCACATTTTATGGTAAATCGTTCTCGTATTCGTAATAGTTCTCCAAACCCTGATCCACAGCCTCCTTCTGGTTCAGTGTTGTATTACACAGAATCTATGGGAAACTGATTTTTTATTTTGTATTGAACACTGAAAGCTGACGCGTCCCTCTGGTGAAATAATAGTGTGGGTGGTGGTTTATTATCTGGTGATTCTTTTTGTTTGTTTTGTTTTACACTCCATATTTGTGATTGTCACAGCTCAAGCACTGTTATACATCAACTCTGCTAACTGACATTTAATTTAGGTCGTCCTGGAAATTGTCAATGAAGATATGGCAGCCAAGGCAATGACCTGTCAAGGCAAATGTATTTCGTGCTCTGGTATACTGCAGCTCTCCACAGCTCTGTACTGCCAAATGTTGTGACATTTGGGTTTAAAAAAAACGGTCTTTTTAAGTGTGGGTTTATTTCGTTTACGGTTCCTGATTACGTTTTTCATGTTTTTATTTTCTGTAATAGAACTGGTGCATATTCACCTGTTGTCCTGGGGTCTTAAATAAACATCTACTTATGCTGTGTTTGTTACTGATGGTGTGATGTTATTAATGCTGGTAATGCCAAGCCTAGTAAAATAATGTTTAAATTTTAAATGCAGATATAAACACTTTGTACTTGGAAATGTCTCTTTCTTAAAGGTGGGATTTTGGACGTTACATGTAATGAAGTTAAACAAAGATGACATAATGTACTTAAAAAATACTGTATATTTATTTTGAAATATTGTCATATATGTACATAAGACAAAATAAATTGACTATCTGGCAAAAACAACATAGAGAAGACTAAACTAAATATTAAAAAACTAGAGGGTGGCTAAATGTGATCAACACAAAAGTTGCCGAAGGAAATAGATTGATGGTTTGTCCAGTTGTGTTGGCATGGGTATTTTGTCCATACAGACAAATCCAAGTTTATACCAGGAAGACGTATTGTTTGATATTGCATGTGCATCACAGGAAACGGATGAAAACAATGTGGTTGTCATCTCTTATTTAAGCAAGCTTGGAATGGCTTCAGGAGAGCGCTTCGCACAGTCGAGAAGAACCTGGTGATTGCGCTCTTTTTGATCTGTGCACTCAAGTGTTTCTTCAATGCCTGGATAAAAGCCTCGTTATCCTGCTGTAGTTCTTTTAGTATTACTTTGGGAGAGTCTGGTGTCTGCGAGAGTTTACTGAACAAAGTTCTGTAAATCTTTTTACCGTTTTTTTCTGTCCCAGCAAGGTCTCCTAGCTTCACCCATTTAAGTGCTTTGTCGGAGAGCGTGTGGACAATCCTGTTGAAGTCTACTTGGCACATTGATGTCTTGGCCTTTTTCAAAGTGTGCATTACAAGACCTGTTACCAGCAAGACAAGTAATGAGTACTTTTGAGCTTGGTTTTCGGACATAATTGCTGACTCGCAGCTACTCGAGTCAGAAATGTGAGACGTAACATTAGCAACATCACAAATCTGACTATGTTCATTGGGATCTTCTTGCTGAACATGTAGCAGACGGCGCAATTCAGCTTGAAGGCTAAGCTGTCCCTCAGTAGAAGTAGAAGGAAGAGGTAGCAAGTGGTGCTGCAAAACTGCTTGGGGACGATGCTGAACTTGTAGTGGAAGCAACTGCTGCTGCTGTAAGAGGCCTTGAAGGTGTAGCTGCCCCTGTGCAGAATAAGGTAGGAGGCGGTGCTGCAAATCCGCATCTGGATGCAGAAGATCTTCAGCAAACGGAGGTAGCAATCTATGCTGTAAATCAACAGGAGGATGTATTTGACGGTCAGCAAGAGACAGAGGCAGCAGCCGGTGCAGAAACTCAATTCGTGGACGAAGTTGACCTTGAGCAGGGGGAGGAGGAAGAAGAAGGTGCTGCAAAGCTAACGGAGGGTTAGGGTTAACCTGAGCAGGAGGAAGTAGCAGACGTTCCTGCAAATTGTCTTCCAGCTGTGGATTATCTGGAGGATGTTGTGGGGGTTGATTTAAGTTTCCTTCAGGTTGCAGCACTGGCTCCTCTTCATTGTCATCCTCCTCAAAATCTTCAATAAACATTATGATGATAACGTTGTCATCTCCTTCAATGTCCTCATTGTCACCCTCTCCAAATTCACCAATATCATTGCCAATCTCCTCAAAATCTTCATCATGACTGGCGTCCTCTAAATCATCTTCGTCTTCTTCAAAACTTTCATCGTCACCCACACCATCCTCAAAATTCTCAATGTCCTCACCATCTTCATCGAAACCTTCACCATCCTCAAAATCATTATTGTAATCAATTAAGTTATTTCCGTCTCCAAAATCTTGAACCTCATCAGAGCCCAGCTCAAAATCCTCCATGTCATTGCCGTTATCTTGGAAACCATTCATGGCAGCCTCCGCAAAACCTTCATAGTCTGCACCTTCCTCTTCAAAGCCTTCAAGGTCATCGTCCTCTTCAAAAATCTCATCCTCCCCTTCATCTTCATCTTCGAACTCATCAATGTCATCGCGCTCATCTTCCAAAACTACAATGCCATCATTGTAATTCCCTTCCGGTGGTGCAACACTTGGTCTATACCTCATGGTATAGAGGCCATCGAAACTGCTCCGGTCATGAATGCGCTCAGACATCACTGCCATCAGTCCGGCCTCTGAAGTGGTGTAAATAATCTGATTGTGATCCTTCCAAATGACTCGATACAAGGACTTCCTGTGTCGATGGTCCTGTAGAGGAGCGGTGCTGCTCTCCTCCCTAACTTGCGGCACACAATGACAAAAGCTATGTATGCAATCTATTGTTCTACCAGCAAGATCAAGCAGCGCAGTGAGAGTTTCATAACTAATGCATTCACATTCAAAGGATCTGCCCAACAAATGCCTCGTGTTTGATTTCATTTTCTTGGCCAGTGTGGAGTTTACTCTTGTTGTTACTTCCTTAGCAATCAATCGATTGAACTGCTTGAAGCTCTCACATTTAAAAGATTCTGTGTTTGAGAGTTGACAGAAACACCATACGAGAATCCGCTTCATGTTCACCATCACGTAGCCCTCGTCTACACCAAAGAAACATTCATCACTTTCTACAAGCAGGTATATACGTGGCAGTTTCTTGACCCACTCTGAGACCACAGGATTAAGGCATTGAAAGATGTATCTGGTGATGTACCGTATTATGGTTGTGCACAGAAATATTAGCATGGCTGTGTCAGGCACCTCGGTGCCGGAGTGGTTTTGGATCATTCTGCAAACAGATGGTGGGAACATAACTTGGGGAAATGTTATTGGGAACTTTACATGGGCAATAAGTTTGAGTTCTGATGGTTCCATCAGACCTGGGTGGGTATATCAAGAAAACTCTTGGTTGTCTTTGTCCTCCAGAGGTTTTGGACATGGTTGTTTCACTTAGCTTCTGTTTCGAGAGCCTTAATGTTGCATTACTGCCCTTCTCTTTTTTTCTCATTTCTTTTCCTCTACGTCGCCCTTCTGAACTATGCGATTCTAGATGTCGAGGCTGCATTCGTAAAGTTGCATTGTTGTTTGCCTTGCGCTGCCAATTCCTTCCTCAGTCCACGTTTCTTTGTGCAAAGTTTTGTCAAGAAATGGTATAATACACAAGACAAAAACAAACATCCATTATTGGAGCTGAAAATCCTTGTCCTTATTTGGCGAGTTCTTCTGGAATGAACGTGTTAAATAGATCAAAGCCAAAATGGCTTTTGTTTTGATGTGACATCATCTCTCATTTCAGAAACCTTGTTGCTTTTTCCTACTGCTGTAAATGCCATCAAATCAAGAATTGTCCATTTGTCAATTTTTCCATTCATCCATCCATTTTTATCTGCTTATCCGTTATGGGGAGAAGGGGGCAGCAGTCTCCATAACTGTCACCCAAATCACATTGCACCATACTGTACCTTCCTGCAGGTGGTGAGCCAACTGGAAGTCAATTGCCCTAACTGGGATTTGAACTTGCCCAGGAGGTGAAGCCTGGAGTTTCACTCCAAAGACAAGAGGCATTGCCTCTGGGCCAAAGTGAAGACCTAGAAAGAAAATTAAAAAAATGTAAAGAGTAAATATATAACAAAGAAATTTAAGTTTCCATTTGAAAGTCAGTTTTAACAGATGTATTGAAGATTTATTTGTAATGAAGACGCTTTGCTGATGGTGTTTGTGCTTTATCATTCGTTCTGTATTAAAACTTTTAAGAACATCGTGACTTGGTTAGTGTTAGGCAGCTGGATTGGAAATCGTAAAATTGGGAATACATCCTGTACTTTTCCTAAAGTTTACCATCTCTTCCTAGTATAAGTGTAAGAAAAATCAACGTAATAAAACAAAAGCAATTTATTGAAATAAAGACATATTACAATATACACCCATACTGCCAACTCTCATGTGGGATGCACCCGTCTAGAGTAGCGGCCAAGGCCAAAGCAGGCCTGGAATGGCTTTGTAAAGGACCTGCTAACTCCCAACAACCTGGTGATGGCGTACTTTTTTTTGATCTGAGCAGTCAGGTGCTTCCTTAAGGCGCCTATGAAAACATTGTCCCCTTGCTGGAGTTCTTTGAGCAGCAGTGTTGCTGAGTCAAAAGTGTGCAACAGTTCACTGAGCAAAACCTTATGAAGATGTTTGCCTTCTTTCATGCTCACTGTTATGTCTCTGAGCTTGATCTGTTGCAGGGCTTCACCCGACACATTGTGGACAATCCTGTTGAAGTCAACCTGGCACATTGATGCCTCTGCTTTCTTTATGGTATACATTAGAACACCTGCAACCACCAGGAGGACCAGCGTGTATTTTCTAATTTGATCTTCTGATATTGTAGATGCATTTGCGTCATAAGGAGATGAGATATTTCCATCATGTGTGACTTGACGGCAGCTTTGATTCCCTGGTACAACATCCATTGTTTCATCACTTAAATGACTACATTCTCTTTTATCCAGATTTTCTATGGGAGGATGTAACAGAAAGTGATGAAATTCTGCATCTGGGTATTGGTGATCTTGACTGTGAGATGGTAGCAGAGGGAGTTCCATGTTAGTGTTACGCTGTGATTGGTTCTCTTGGTGACGATTGGGAAGAAACCAAAGTTCTTCATTCTCATGTTCCCAAATGTCCTCCCAAAATGGCATCATCCCATCAATGTGTTCCTCGTCATCTTCTTCTTCATCATACGGATCTTCAACCACGTCGCCCTCGCTCTCCACCAAATGAAAGTCCATCTCTTCCCAATCTTCAACATCACTGTCATTCTCGGCAAGGTGAAGGTCTTCATTGTCATGTGGGTCGATGTCTACGAAATCTTCACTGTCGCCATTTTCGTTTTCTTCAAAATCACTGTCATCTTCCACATTCTGGCTCCCACTGAAGTGTAGAAATCCTTCAGGATATCTGAAGTCGATGTTATAAAAGGAACTCTCACACCATTTCCCAGTTTCCGCACAGCTAACATGCTCCGACATGATTGCCATCAGCGTCGCCTCTGACGTTGTATAAACCACCTCACTGTGGTCGCTTTTTATAACACGATAGAGGTCTTTCCTTCCTCTGTAGTCCTGTAGGGGTGCTGTGCTGCTCTCTTCGTCTTGGTGCGGTGTGCATCGACATTTATCCAGGTGCATGCAGTCTATTGTTTGACTGGCCAGAGCAATGAGTGCGATAAGAGTCTCATAATGGATGCACTCACACTCATAAAACCTGCCTTGCAAATGCCTCATGTTGGACTTCATTCTTTTAGCTATGTCATAATTCACCCTTGCTGCTACCTCTTTGGCCACCAACCTCTTAAACCTGTTGAAGCTCCCGCAGTTTAACAGTTCAGAAACACTCCCAAAGTTAAAGAAACACCAACGCAGAATTTTCATGTTGGACAGAACGTATCCTTCATCCACCCCGAAGAAACACTGGTCACTGTCAACCAGTAGATAAATCCGTGGCAGCTTTATGACCCACTCCTCGACCACCAGTCTGGTGCGTTCAGTGATGTAGTGAGTAAAGTCACAAACAATAGCTGTGCACAGATCCGTTAAAAAGTTTTTATCGAGTTCACGTCTGCCCAAGGATTCGTCGCCATGTTTTAGCAGCAAGCGCAGTAGATTTAAGCTGAAGACCAGGTTGGGCCTAATCACTGGGAGGAATTTCACATGAGCAATTACTTTGAGTCTGGAAGGGTCCATGTTTGGGAGGCTCCACCTGAGAAGTAGAGTGGGACTGGGTCCTGCTCGTTGGTCAGTTCTTGTCTGAAAGCATAAAGACCTTGAGGACCCATCATGATGCCTTATGGCCTGGTTTGTCAGTGGTGATTTAGAGTAAGTGGTATCCATGATGATGTAGGACTGCCTTCATCTGGATCAAAGACGCTTGATCCAGATGAGTGGACGCCACTGATGTGACATCTCACATATTACATCTGTAGGTCTGGTTTTTTGGTTGTGAGCAACTGGACTTCTTCTTGGAGTTGAAAGACGTTTCATTCCTCTACTGAAGAACTTCATCAGTTTCTGGTTGATGTCAGAGGGAACTCTAGTAGTTCTACTCCTCTAGACCATTCCCTTCACCACTGGACAAAGGGTGTAAAGAGTTGTTTTGGTCAAACCTTTCTGGGACAGAAACTGCTCCTGATGTTATTGAGCAGTTTTCATGTCAAATTCCCAGATGTGACAGGGAGTCATTGTCTAGAGAAGCCTGCTGTGGTATTGATGAGCACTTCCTAGGATGGGATCTCAAGTCCAACTTTCAACTCCAAGAAGAAGTCCAGTTACCTGGACTTTATGGATATCATGACCTGGATGAATGAGAATCTTCACAGGCAGAAGTTGGTTGGTTTTCAAAATGGAATGGAGTATTTTCTCAGAAGGAACAACATACCATGATAATTTTTTATATATTTATTAAGTTTTCCAAATATCTGATTGTAATCAATTATTATTTTTACGTACATACAAGATTTTACATTACATTTTTAGATATATTTAGCAGGGTTCACCAACCTTTTTGAAACAGAGCTACTTCAAGGACACATACAATAATGACCAAACTTAGTGACCATCATGATGGGACCCATTTTTGGACTAGTTTTGTTTTTTGGAACACACCCTGTGGACACCTCAGGTAAACCATGGGGGCAACCAGGTAACCACAGGTACCAGGTTGGCGACTCCTGATTTACAGCTTTTTCTGTTTCTTTTTGTAGAACTGAAAAAAAAATCTTTTATTTTAAAAATGTGTTTGCTTTTATTTTATTTCATTTATTCTGACTTATTGAAGGTTTCAAAACTGTTTTGTCTCCAATTTCTGATAGGTTTTTATTTTCATTTTTCTCTCTCATAAATGTATACATTTAAACTAATTTTGTTTTTTACTACTCCCTAGATATAAATACAATTAATAAAAGAATTAAAAAAATTAATAAAAATTAATCGATTTCTTCAACATTCTCATGTCTTTTTCTCTCTTGTCTGCTGAGGACTGAAGTACCAGGCAGATTTTACAGGTCGGTTGATCACACCTACAGACTAATCAAGTCAAACAGCGTCAGGTGCTTTGAGTGAGTCCCAGCTGAGACTCTTTTCATTAAACCCCATGAACAGGGACCCACTGCACCACTGTCTGATGTCTGTCTAACTTGGTTGTTTGCTGTGGAAGTATCAGAACCATTGAGCTGAAGTTCTCCCTAGAGCTTCAGCAGCAAATATGTTTGCTTGAGTATTTTTTTTCTAATAAGTAGGTTGATCCTACGGTTATTTTAACTGCCGGACTGAGGTTTTTTTAAGGTTTAGTCTGTCGCTCTTGTTGTTGGACATTATAAAGTTGCAGTGACTGTGTGGGGTCATGAAGGAAGAAATTGCTGCTGCTGTGTTTTTCTTCGCTCGTCTGGTGAAGAGATACGGTTGTCTGGATAATGAGAGCAGGAAACGGTTTGCTGCTGCACTCACGTCGGTTCTCTTTGAGAACTACAAGAACCATTGGCACCCAGATGTCCCCACTAAGGGACAGGCCTACAGGTCAGTAGACCAAAAAAAACCTCTTTAATTCTGTTCAAATTTGGCTGAATTCGGGTTTAGACCAGTGATGGTGTCAAATAATTTTCCAGCTATATATTGACATATATATTCCATGCATGGAAGGCAGATTCTCACTCTTCAACATTAAGTTATTTCTTATTTTTTAAGTACTTTATTGAACTCTTTTGTTTTCAGGTGTTTACGTATGAACCGTGTTCAGCTGCAGGATCCTGTGCTTCTTCAGGCTTGTGAGCGTGGCATGGTGCATTATGAAGACCTGGGCCTCCCCCAGGAAGTGACGGTGTGGGTGGATCCTGGAGAGGTTTCCTGCAGGTCAGGCCATGATCTGACTTCTGTAGTTGGTCTTCAAAAGAACTGACATTAATTAAAACCTGTGATTCGTTTGCGTGACAACAGGTACGGCGAGAACCGCACACCCTTCTGCATTTCCGTAGTGGACCGCTGTCGCCATGATGGGGAGTTTTCCCGCCGTATCCATGATGCGGTGGAGAGAGCGGGCTTTGACGTCTACTCTGGAAGCTCCTCAGACGAAGAGGGCAGCAGGGATAACAGCATGAGTAGCAACAGCAGCACCAGTGTCAGCAGTGGACAGTCGGCTTTCTGCCCTGCTCCGGTCCTCGTCTCCAACGCAGAATGTAATTCCATCCCAACAGTCAGCAACCCCAACAGTGTATATAGGGTAGGTTTCATCCATGAAATAATGGCACTTCAACTTTAATTCATGAAATTAGGCTTATTGTTGCCTACAATGATGGGATTAGAGGGACAACTCAGACTGGAAGGTTTGGAGAAAAAGCTAGAGAAGACAGATTGAGATGGTTTGGACATGTTCAGAGGAGGGACAGTGGATACATTGATAAAAGAATGATTCTAAAAATGGAGCTACCAGGTAGGAGACTAAGAGATTGATGGATGCAGTGAGGGAGGAAATGGAGGTAGTTGGAGTTAGAGTAGAAGATACAGAGAAGAAAGGTGAGAAGGAAAATGTTTGTTGTTTAATTAATCTTTCACAGTGGCCTGGTGGTTTAAGAACCAGACTTGGGTTTAGATGGTTTCAGGATCAAATACACAAGCTGCCAGACTACTGCTGACGTGCACGGTGCATGTCACCACCCGCTGCTGTTATGAAGGCGTTTGGCAAAAACTGTTCCTTCGAAGTATCATACTTTAAATGCATGCGTAGTATGACATGTACCCTTTCTCATGGTCATACTTATTCCTTTTTGCAGTTCAGCGAGTTTTCTACTGGTGCTCCTCAAGTGTGGCACAGGAACAAGAGGAAAACCTTCACAGGAGATCCGTTTCCTCCTCAGGCTGCTCCTGCTGCGTCCTCCCACTTCACAGGCCAGAAAGGCTTCAAGAGCTATCCGCCAGCTTTCACTTTTATCGGACCTCGTGTGGACAAGTATCACTGGGTCAGCAAGTCCAGGTCTTAGTGCAGAGCAAAACAGAACCCGCCCTGTAGCTGGACCATGTGCATTGAAGAAAAAACCAATAAGGACAATTATTCTTTAAATGTTTGTTTGTTTTTTTTTCCTTTTTTTTGATCAAATGGTTTAAAGTATTATGGTTTATAAAGTTATGCTGTCTAAGCAGGTTTTTAAACTTAAAAAAAGTTTGTTTTTAAACTAACCTATCTTCTAATTTTTTTTATTTAAAGGAAGTGTGAATAAAGTAACATTGAACTGTCATTGAAAAGAAATAAATACCTTTCAGCTAAGCTGCTTAATTATGGTGTATTTGTCCTACTTGTGTATTGTTTTGAATGACGTTGTTTTTTTTTTTTGCTTTTTTTATGTTTAAATAACTTGTTTCAACTACTTAGACATGACAGATATTGGTCAGATGTCTTTTTTTTTCTTTTCTTTTGGTTTGTTTTGGATGTAAGCTCTTTGAAATTTGAAATTTCATGAATATTTTTTTTTTTTTTTATCAAAATGCATTCTTTGATTTCAATAATTGATTTGCTTTGTCCCTAATTTCTGGAAGGGAACTCCGGAGAAATCAATAAAATATCTATTTATCTTTCTTGATCAGAAGGTATTTGCTTTTATTATAAAATGTCCGTTTGTTAGTGCAAGATGGTGACAGGTCTACCAGACTCCAGTTTTCATCATTAGTTTTAATAATTTCATCATAAATTGTATAAAAGTTG
The DNA here is from genome assembly GCA_016785265.1 of Paraplagusia blochii. Classification (NCBI taxonomy): domain Eukaryota; kingdom Metazoa; phylum Chordata; class Actinopteri; order Pleuronectiformes; family Cynoglossidae; genus Paraplagusia; species Paraplagusia blochii. The sequence goes on from JAFBJS010057811.1 coordinate 432,968, forward strand.
AGCTAATTTGATACTTATCTTTACCCATTTGTGGGACTAAATTGGACATGAGCTATAGGTAGTAACATGTTGTCAAGACTGATTTGTTACAGTGTTCACCAGGAGAGTGTGGCAACAAATAAGAGCCAACAAATTAATCTTTGTACAATATTTTTTAAAATGAAATACATTCTTCTTGTACAAATACAGAACGATGTTTAGTTTCTATGAAGTATATAGTTACCTTAGATTTTCCTCAGGGTTAAATGTCAACATAATGTAATGTGATTCATAAACAAGGCATTTATTTTTTCATAAACAAAACAACAGTAAATGTTCTGCGCTTATTAATGAGGTAGTAAACAAAAATTACTGTCGGAAATTATCCTAACAATTTCCGGAAGAGAACAACACCGCGAAAGCTTCCATACGCCTACGGAGAGCAAAGCAAGGACAGGAAGTAGAATTCTGCTTTGTTTCATAAGCTCTTTGTTTACAACCAATGACTCGCGGCCTTCTTTGACGCTACCAAACTATAGGTCGAATCAGGGACGTCGTCACTACGACGTGGCCTGACGCTTGTTCACATCCGGTCGTATATATTCTGCCACGAGTTAGCGGCGAATTCGGAGTGAATCAGTGTTGATTTGCGGAGCGGCGCCTGTGGTGGTTTTTTTGCACAAAGTAAGCATAAATGTTCTCGTTTCTATTTTCGCAAACGTGTGCATTTGAGTGGTGCTGAAATAAGCTCCCCAAAATGGCGGCTCATATCTCCTACTGTTTCCTATTGCTCGGTTTTCATGTCTGCGTTGATTCCGTTCCCGTTAACTGCGTTAGCAGCCCTGCTCGCACGGATAGTTTATACATTAATAAAACGCTCTATGTTTGGTATATGATAGTTCCAGCACATGAAAACGAAGCTTGGTGTGTTTCTGTCCACGTCTTGGGGCTAAAAGAAGAGTTTGGTTTATATTTTACAAATATTTAATTCAGGTTCGTTTCGCCCGCTCTCAGTGGGGCCTGCTAGCATTCCGCCCCGAGAGCTAACGGAGCAAAGCGCGGTTAGATTAAACCTCTGCAACGAAACGTCAATATGCTTTTACCAAATGGTAATTATATAAGTAACCTTACTCATAGTAAACGGAACGCAAAATAGTATTGCAAGTTAGTTACGTTATGTAATGAATTTGAATTGAGGGCTCTTGTGTCGTTAATGCTCTATTGTTTTTCTGCATACTTATAGAGGCATGTATGCAGATTTTGCCAACAAGAGGAACACAATATAGGAAACTGATCTAATCGAGTACTTGATTGGTATTGCAAACAATTACGAGTGAAAATGAAACTAACGATATTTTCAAGGGCATGATATTTGTTACATCTGTGTACATCATTAGCGGGAAAACAATGAGAGGTGGTTGTAACTTAAATAATAAAAAAAGACCTTAAAATACTGTTAAATAGTTTAAAAACTGCTGACTTAATCAAAATTGATAGAGTTTTATCTCTAGGTAAAAATACCTGAACCACATTTTGGGATTTCATGACTCAGAAATGTGTGCTTAATTTATTTCTAATAAGTCAGTGTTTTCAAACGTAGGAAATGCACCAACTGCTTAAAGACAATGCGGTGTTTATAAGGGAGTCGTGGTAAGGTTAATTTCTGGGTGAAGAACAATCAAAGCTAGCTCAAGAGCACTGGTAAATCAAAGTTAGTGAGAATTGTGAGCTGTCGGAGAAAGTTTGAAATTTTAATGCATTTTTTTAAAATCTTCTGACAGTTTGAAGGAACCCACCGTCTCAATGGCAGACACTGATAATCCGTTCATGGAGACCTCCGAGCAGAATGGCAACGAGGGTGAAATGTACACAAGTGAAATGAGTACAGACGATGGGCAGGATAATGGAACCGATGGAGGCAAGATTGATGCCAGCAAAGGGGAGGAAGATGCTGGGTGAGTTTTTATATCCAAGTGTGTACAGTTAGTTTTTTGGGTTTTTTATGTCTATTTCTAATATTGTAATGTATCAGATTAAATGTTTCTAAATGTAAAGATTTTATTTCCCTGGAAGAGCTTTGCATTTGAGTCAGTTTACCGTCCTTTAGCCAGAGGTACCAGTGGGAGAAAAAATTATTGACGTGTATTTATGACACTAACTCACGGTACAATAGACATAATTTGTAAAGTTATGTTTTTCTCTCTTATGTTTGCAGTAAAATGTTTGTGGGTGGCCTCAGTTGGGACACAAGTAAAAAGGACCTGAAGGACTACTTTTCTACATTTGGGGAGGTATCGGACTGCACCATCAAAATGGATTCTGTCTCTGGGCGATCGCGAGGCTTCGGCTTTGTTCTTTTCAAAGACCCTGCGAGCGTGGACAACGTAAGTTATTTATGTTTAAATTGTGTATTTTGTGCATAAGGGGAGATGGCATTTGTTTCTGTTTTTGTTTGTTGATGCTTCTGCTTTCACATGAACTAAGTCTCTGATCTTGTAGGTGTTGGCTAAGGCTGACCATAAACTGGATGGTCGAAAGATTGACCCCAAAAGGGCTATGGCCATCAAGAAAGAACCAGTCAAGATTTTTGTCGGTGGTCTGAACCCTGAAGCGCCAGAGGATGTCATCAGGGAACATTTTGGGACGTTTGGAGAGGTTGGTCTTTTATTGCACCTCATGAAAAACGTTTCATAGTACTTGAAGCTGAATGCAATGTTTCTAACAAAGGCAGTTTCTTTATGCATCCATTCTTAGATTGAAACCATTGAGCTTCCTGTGGACCCCAAGTCCAAGAAAAGGCGTGGGTTCATCTTTATTACCTTCAAAGAAGAAGCTGGGGCTCGTAAATGTCTGGAGAAGAAATTCCACACCATCCATGGTGGCAGGGTATGCGTGGCTTTTTTTTTTTTTTTTTTTTTTTTTTTTTTTTTGGCTATACACTTCCTCAAGGCTGCCACAGGTTAAGCAAAAAAGATTGACAAGAATGTTGATTTTCCTGGAGACTGATTTTTAAATAGTACAATGTTTTTCTAGCTTATTCCTAGTTGAACCTCGGAAATAAGGCAAAAACAGAAAGTTCAATATTGCAAAACATTTGTTTACACCTTTTTCCTTTCAGTGTGAGCTGAAAATTGCCCAGCCGAAAGAGGTGTATCAGCAGCAACAATTTGGAGGTGGACGTGGAGGTGGTGGCGGCGGCGGAGGAGGCTATGGAGCCCGCGGCAGAGGACGTGGAGGACCAAACCAGAATTGGAACCAGGGCTATAGCAACTATTGGAACCAGGGTTACAGCAACCAAGGCTATGGTGGATATGGCGGGTATGGAGGCTATGGCAACTATGACTACTCTTCTGGATGCTATGGATACGGTCCAGGATATGATTACAGTAAGTGTCATTGTATTCCAAGGAGTGCTTAAGATCCAAACGTTTGCACTGATTTTCTACACAATCCTCTGGTCTCCAGTATTTGTTTTTGAAGTGATTCACAACATTGTAAAGTTAATAAGCATTGATGCGATGTCATTTTGTCATTGATTGCCTCTTATTTATGGACTGTTATCGGTTTTAATAGACTACCTGTAAATTGCCACCCTTCTTTCTCCTGCAGACCAGGGCAATGGCAACTATGGGAAGACCCCAAGACGGGGGGCACACCAACCGGGCTACAAGCCATACTAAGGATGGTGACGAGTGAACTCATGATATTTTTACAAAGGTATTTTGCCTATTTGATTGTATTTCACTGTGAATTATGTAAATGGTCCTAGACAATGAGCATGGTTGATCTTTTGTTTTTTTTTTCTTCTCTAAACAAGACTACAGCTGTCGTCCAGTGAGACCAACTGCTGATGGGACAAACTGGGCCTGAACTCCGCCTCTTTTACCACAGAAGACCATTTGTACAGGAAAACACCCAAAATGTAACTTTTCAATGTTAGTTTTTTGTTTAGTTTTTTTGTTTGTTTTTGCTTTTGGTTTTTTTAGTCTCATATTTTCAGTTTTTATTTGTCTTCTCTTTTTTTTCTTACCCTTGTCTCAACATTTCCAGCCATGGAAGTGTAAATTTTACTGTACTTTTTGGTACCTGTTTTGATTCTAATGTATTGTAAGGGTTGTATTTTACATGTGTGCTGGCTTTACAAGTTAATTCTTCGCATTGTAAAGCAGCTTTTTTGACAAATAAACACGTTTTCAGTATATTGTCTTTGTGTTCTTATTTATTTTTCATGTAGACTTTTGACATCACAGGGCCAATTATTGTTAACAATGGCATGTAAGTTCATGGATGAGTGCCATTAGATTTTCTAATCACTTTTTTTTTCACATTGACTATAGAAAGCAGCACAATTAATGCGGAACAACCATTGAATTTTTTTTTCCATATAATTTAAGAGTTAAGAACTACAGTGACAAATTTCCTTACATTTACATGGTCTGATATTGTGTCAAAATCCTATAATAGTCACCAAATTATTGGTAATCATTTGATGTTTTAGATTTTTTTTTTCTAAAGTTCTTACCTACATGACTGGTATACTATATTAGAAAAATAATGGCTTTCTCAATCCCATCTGTTGGGAAAACATGGGCATTGCAGGGTAAATTTGGTGATGGTGTCTACGTCTGGCCCAAAGGCCTTAGTTTGCCCATGACTGGTCATGAACCCACCTGTGGAAAAAACCACAGCCGAGGGCAAAGATGTGGCCCGTTAGGTTTTCAGCTGGGCTACCAAATGTCGAATATAGTAATTTGAATGTCGCTCTGGATAAAAACGGCACTGGAATGTAATATTAACGTTATTAATTATGTAATATTAACGTTATACTATTTCCTGTAATGCCCGCCTTTCCCCAATAGATGGCGTAGAAGACACTAAGCAAATGTTGCCTTTATTTATTTTAGTAATCATTTAGGCCCATAAAATGTTTTGCCACACCTCACCTTAGGATTTTATGCTATCAAAAACGCGTATGTCAATTTTTTCGTAACTCAAAAATTTAAAACGTGTTTCCGCCCGGTTTCGAACCGGGGACCTTTCGCGTGTTAGGCGAACGTGATAACCACTACACTACGGAAACTCATGCTGACTTTGTGGGGTAACAGATTATACATCTTGTACATTTTTTGTTTGTAACTGCCCTATGACTTTAAGATAAATGTCTTATTGATATTTTTGCGTTTACATTAATTCTTTGCGGTAGTTCCGAACAATACTGTACGAGTGATTTTAGCCACGGTAATATTATGATCTTTATTTACCTTTTTTTTTATAGACAATTCAATAGATTTCACATAAATAAATGTTCCAAGTATGTTATAAAAGGCATTTACAAGGTAGTAAAGTAGTCAAAATACAACATTGTAAAACAATGTAAAAGAAAACGTCCAGAAGGTAAACAGAACAAATCACTCACTTCACCGTGAATATCATATAATAATGTTAAGGCATAGATTCCTGGTACCCATGAACAATAAAAAATGTTAAAAACTCAAAAAGTGTTTCCGCCCGGTTTCGAACCGGGGACCTTTCGCGTGTGAGGCGAACGTGATAACCACTACACTACGGAAACTGATAGACGAGAGTCAAATGGTTCTTAATATATTTAAACAGTTACTGTTACTGGGTTATTTGTGGTTATTATTTGACGTGTAATAGGTGATTTTCAATTTATTAACATTCATATTATGTATAAGAAAAAAGGAATCGTGGTAAACAGGAGGGTTCGATCGCTCTTCGATATGCTTTCATCGCTCGCCGAAAGTCTACGGAAAGACGCGAAGACTGACTCGGGAGAACTGTCCTCAGGAACATGGCGGCCAAAGCGCTTCGGCAGCGCAGCAGACGAGGCAGCAAACAGCAGGATGCCAATAACGTAAACGTCGCCACCGAGCCTCGGACACAGAAGGAGGAGAAAGGAGGAGATGACAGCAAAACCACAGAGATCCGACAAGAGTGAGTGAGAGCCCGTAGGAGAGACGTTACAGCTGCCGGTGTTGGGAGCTCCATCCACTGCTGACGTTACTGTCAGTCTTCGTGCTAGCTGCAGGGTTGGGTGGCTGACTGTCAGCTCTGGAGATTCTACCTTTTAAAACGCGACAAAAATGACTATGTAACGTTAACTAACCGAAAACGAACATGCGGAGAGACATGGTCATTAAATCCCAATTACTGCTCTATTGTTTTCTCTGAAAGCCACGAGTCGTGTCACTATTGAAGCTCAGTTGCGTTGATTCATTCATTCTTCCACCTGTTTGAAGTTACTCCTTTACATTAAATCTATCTCAGCTCTTTCAGTTGTTCATACGGGGAATGGTGCGTTTAAAGAGTGTGGTGAATTCCGGAACCGTTGTTAGTTTGTATTGTGACGTGTCGCAATGGAACTCGCCGTAAGGATCAGTGTTGAGCTGAGTCGACTAATCTCCAAGTAATCTGATGGTTAGTGAGAAGAAACATGTCGCTGTCACAACTTTCCAAGAGTGTAGCAGGTTGTTTTTACCGGAAACTTAAATTTTATTTAGTTTACTACAGAACACAATACAAGGCATTATTAAATAATTTTCTTAACAAAATAAAATATACTGCCAGGCCAGAGGCCATATATATACATATATATAGTATATTCAGTTTGGTAAATATATTGTCGTAATTTTGGGTGGCAGATATGGAGACTGCTTCCCTTGTGACCTGATAAGATAGTATAAATTGATGATTTTTGTACTTGGTATTTTTTCAACACCATTGTGCTTTGTCTGTTTTGATGTACCAGGTCTGCAGGTCGTGGTGGTCAGGTCTGGGCACCAGAGGGCTCCACAGCATTCAAATGCCTCCTCTCTGCACGTTTCTGTGCAGCTTTACTCAGTAACATCTCAGACTGCGATGAGACCTTCAACTACTGGGAGCCTGTGAGTGCATCTCATTGACACTGTGTTAGGACTTGTGAATTACTTCTGCAACAGCTGCAGTCTCTTTGTCTCTTAACTGTTCACGTCTTCACAGATGCACTACCTGTTGTACGGCACAGGGATGCAAACATGGGAATACTCTCCTTTGTACGCCATCAGGTCCTATGCTTACCTGTGGTTACACGCTCTTCCTGCGTATCTACACGCCCACGTTCTCCAGACCAACAAAGTAAGCT
>JAFBJS010057811.1:440213-458274 GCA_016785265.1 Paraplagusia blochii
AAAGCTAGAGAAGACAGATTGAGATGGTTTGGACATGTTCAGAGGAGGGACAGTGGATACATTGGTGGAAGAATGATCCTAGAGATGGAGCTACCAGGTAGGAGACTAAGAGGAGATTGATGGATGCAGTGAGAGAGGACATGGAGGTTGTTGGAGTCAGAGTTGAAGATACAAAACGTTGATTTGCTGTGGTAACCCCTGCAAAAATGGACAATAGAAAGTCAAAAGGAAAAGAAGAAGAAGACCTATAAAATGACAATCATTAAAAAACAAACCCTTCTTTTTTCTTTATCTACAGCTTTCTTGCCATCGTCTTTCTGTATGTATACAACCCTGATTGCGATGACGGGATGGTTCCAGGACTCGCCTCCTTTAGCTATTTTTGGAGTGGCAGCTGGTGCCATCGTGGGATGGCCCTTCTCAGCTCTGATCGGGTAAATTATCAGGTTGTTTATTTTAGTCAAGATGGTACATTACATGTAAACTTATGTATGGGTTACAGGTTCTCACCCTGACCTACAGTGCTGTGTCATTATAGAATCCCAATTGCATTTGATCTGCTGTTGTTGAAGCGGCAGTGGAAGAGTTTTATCATGTGGTCCATTCTGGCTCTATTCCTGCTGCTGGTGAGGAAACTGGGCGCTGTATGTGTTTATTTGTCGTTGTCAGTGGAAATTAACGCGTTAATGTTTCTTCGTCTGTACTTACATGCTAGCTTCCTCTGGTGGCTGTAGACTCTCTGTTTTATGGAAAACTGGTCATCGCGCCACTCAATATCCTATTATATAACGTCTTCACACCACATGGACCGGACCTTTACGGTACTTGGAAATCCCAGAGCATATTTTCTCTTTTGTCAATGAGAAACTCTGAAACATTCTTTTCAATGTTAATTTATGCTTTTATTTTCTAGGCACAGAGCCGTGGCATTTCTACTTCCTGAACGGGATCCTGAACTTCAATCTTGTTTTTGCTCTGGCACTATTTGCACTTCCATTGACTGCCCTCATGGAGACGCTGTTGCACCGGTTTAATGGTGAGACGGATGGAAGTTTTGATAAATAATTTAAATTCTCATGTTGACACAACGGTACAAATACCAGGATCTACTCTGGAACAACATTAATATTTGTATGTAATCCGCAGGAAAAACAATCTTGATCCTTCTGTAATCACATGTGCACTTGTGTGTTTTCTGCAGTACAGAATCTGGGCCGTCCTTACTGGCTGACTCTGTCTCCAATGTATCTGTGGATGTTGGTTTTCTTCACCAGACCTCATAAAGAGGAACGATTCCTCTTCCCCATCTACCCTCTCATCTGCCTCAGTGGAGCAGTTGCCCTCTCCTCCCTCCAGGTGTGGAAGCTCTCTACTCACATAATCAGTAGAATAGTTACTTGTTGTCATTTTACAGTGTGAGGGATACAATGATATTAAATTTATTCTACTCCCCACAGAAATGCTACCACTTCCTGTTCCAGCGGTATCGTCTGGAGCATTACACTGTTTCCTCAAACTGGTTGGCTCTCAGTGCAGTCGTGGTCTTTGCAGTATTGTCCCTGTCTCGCTCTGTCGCCCTCTTCAGAGGTGTGTGAAAGCTTTTGACTTTTTGAATATCAAAGTAAAACAATAAAACTGAATTTGAAACCTTGTCTACAGGTTACCACGCTCCTCTGGATCTGTACCCAGAGTTTCACCGCATCGCCAAGGATCCAACTCTTCACTCGGTCCCTGAAGGCCGACCGGTCAATGTATGTGTGGGAAAAGAGTGGTATCGCTTCCCGAGCAGCTTCCTGCTGCCAAACAAGTCAGTATCACAGCTGTATTTAACTTTTCTAACCACAGGGTGTGTGTAAAATGTTTTAAGATGCAGTTTAAAGAAAACAATCTTGACGTTTTGCTCTTGTCTCTCTCTCTCAAAATATGTATCTCATGCCCCCCGTCCCCCACTATCTGTTAGAAACCCCTTGGATGAGGGATGATTCGTTTACTAGAGACCATTCATGTCCAGTTTCCTCTTAAAAATCTTTGATCCAGCTTGATCAGCTTTGAACCAAAAAAATACATCTGCTGATGATAATACATGGGAGTGGAATACATGTGTAATCTGTTTAGACAGGAACTGGCCAGTAATTGTGCATAAATAGCCGCAGATCTTTGCCTATCAAATTTGCGACTGACTGTGAAACACTACTCCAGATCAGCTGTGTTGGAGCTCTGCCCTGTTTGCGTTAATGTTGGCTTATCGGATGCTACATCTCCATGTTTGAGAAATAAATCAGTCAGTATTTTTCCTCTTCAGTTGGCAGCTCCAATTCATCCAGTCTGAGTTTAAAGGGCAGCTGCCGCAGCCCTACGCCTCTGGTCCTCAGGCCACACGGATGATCCCGGAACACATGAATGACCAGAACCTGGAGGAGCCCACCAGATACGTAAGTCACGCAGACACGCAGGGGGATGAGTGTTTACTACGCCATATTTGGTGTTGCTGAGAACAAGCTCACGAAATTGTCTGCCTTTATTATACTATCATATTATTATAACTATTATATATTTCCCATAGATCCCATAGACACTGAACCAGAAGGAGACTGTGGATCAGGGTTTTGAGAACTATAGGATTTACCATGAAATGTGGAGAACAAATCTATAAAATATTATTATAAATTCAACTTTCTCATCATGGTGGGGGCCGCAATATAGCATTCCACGGGCTGCAAATGGCCCACGGGCCACGAGTTTGAGTCCCTGTAATGTGTTTATATGTGTTTTTGAATATGTGCTTACATATTTGTTTTTATATCTGTATGTATGTGTATATATGTGGTGTGTGTGTGCGGGTATGGTCAACATATTCACTAAGATAGATATTAATATAATACATTACAAAATGAACCCAGTAGTATTATTGTCATAGTCAAATATAATAACACACACGGCAATACAGATCACCAATGTACTAACTACTAACATTAACATTAACCTATCCATCTACTACTAACCTATTGATCCACTAACATCCAGTGTTAATTGTTCAGGTCTTACATACTTCAAACTCTACTCATGTCCGTATCTATTATATTGTTTTTATATTTTATTGTATTTAACATTGGTTCAGTGTCGTTCTGCTGCTGGAACCATAATTTCTTGAAGGATACTCTTGAGTAATGAATAAAGTTTTATCTGTCTGTTTGTATATCTGTCTAATTTGCGCAGGTGGATTTGCGACACTGTCACTATTTAGTCGACCTGGACACGGAGGAAGAGACGCCGCTCGAGCCGCGCTATTCATCAAACAAAGAGGAGTGGAATGTCATTGCCTTTAAGCCTTTTCTTCAAACATCAAGGTGAGATTAATAAACAGACTGTATTCTCTCTCAAGCACTATACTTAATTATACTTAATTGAACCCAAAGAGAAATAAAAGCACCCACTTCAATAGATAAAATGCAAGAGCTAAAATACAGGGCTAGAAAGGAAAATGCTGTGAAACAATAATAAAAAAAACCAATAATGATAATGGCAGCATTTCACAAAGGTATAAGGTGTACTAGTGCAAAAAAGAAAGAGAGGTAAAACTGTTAAAAAAATATTATATAAAAGAACATTGCATAAATGTTAGTACCACACAAGAAGAGAAGAAAGTGTGTGTTTTAATAGGAAAGGAAATTCAGGGATTTAACAAGTCATTAGAATAAAAATGGATTGCTAGCACAGCTTTAGGGAGTGCTGTAAACGTCATTGTCCTGATGAATAACTTTAGCCAATTTAACTGTAATTCTGCAAATTGGTCAAAACAACAGGCCTGATGAGTATAATATATTCACAGCACGACAAACACATTGATCATTCTGGTTGATGATTGATGTAACTGTACAACATTATTTCTACTATATTAACCTTTTTTTTAAAAAAAAGAAATGCATTGTTCAATTTTTTTTATTGTGGACCAGGAGTCAAAAAGTTTGTCCATGTCTGGCTTAGATGTATGAATAGAAAAATAGTAGATGGTAGATAGGTACGTATCTGGGTGCCTACTTAGTTATAACAATTATAATAATAAAATGTATATATACATTTATTATTATTATTATTATTATGCACAAGGACTACTCTTGGTAGTATCCTTTGGGAAATTATGGCAAAAAAAAAAAAGTCTTGTCAGAAGTGGGATTCGAACCCACGCCTCCATTCGGAGACCAGAAGTCCCATTCACAGGAAGGATGTCACCTTGAGTCTGGCGCCTTAGACCGCTCGGCCATCCTGACAAGTGCTTCTGGAGTGATTTATAAGTAGGTAGATAGCTAGGTAGCTAGCTACTTATAATAAGTGAATTGTCATTAATATTATTATTATAATTATAGGTAGGTATTTTATTTATTGAAGTGGATAGTTAAATGCTATTTAAATAATAATAGGTAAGTAGGTAGGTGGATAGAAAGATAGTTATGTAGGTTGGGATAGATAGACAGACAGATAGCTAGATTTTCTATTTTTCTGAATAATAGAAAACCGCTCTCTTTGTTCGTCCCCAGGTCCTCTCCTCTCTTCAGGGCGTTCTACGTCCCACTCATATCCGACCATCACACCACCTACAGGCGCTACGTTATCTTGAAACCTCGGCGGCAGAAGCAGTCACGTAAACGTGCCCACGGCTAAACTTTGCTCCTCAGAGTGGTGAAAAAAAAAAGCTCGACACAATACTGAAAAGAACTCGATCTGTTCCCGTCTGTGCGTGACTGATGGACCTGTGTGCATGCTGATGGTGGAGTTTTCATCTCGTGAATCATGTAAAGTTCCAGACCCTTTAAGGATGTGAAGTGAGAGGTTGAGGAGTGTCTGTGTGTCTGTATGCGGGAGTGAAATACGAGTGATTAAACACGTACGTGAATATGGACAGGCGTGTTTCGTAATTCAGTCGAAATGTAGCCTGAAAAAGATATTTTGGATTTTTTTTTAAATAATTGAACGATGAAATCTTGTAGTGTTTCCTGATTTGCACTTGAACTGTATCTTTCCAGTGTGTTCTGTGGGATGTGAGACTGTGAGTGTGGAGGTGACTGAGCTGTTTGAATAAAATGTGACAGACTGTGGAAGTCGTCCTCCTTTCCTCTTCAGACCATTAAAAGAAATTTCAAATACACAGACAATATTAAAGTAAACATGCAAGCTGGATTTTATATTAAGTAATATTGTTGGAAAATCTAACTTCCCTAAAAAATTTAAAATCTGAAACCAAACAGTCAAATCTGATGTTTTCTCAGCCATTTTTAAAATTGTTATTATAAATTTGCTCTGGCACTTTATAATTTATATTATAAATTGTTAAGAACTACACAATTTGTGATCAATAAAGTTAAATCCACCATCATTTACCCTATCTAGAGGATTTTACTACCAGTAAAAAACAGAAGTAGGTAAAATATTACAGAGGGTTCGTGATAAATTGCACATAAACAAACACACAATCTGCTTGACGCAAACAACCTTATTGTGAAACCTGGACAAAGTACAGACATTTGGCCCATCATTCCCAAACTTGAGAAATTCCGGGAAGCATGACACATAAACAATCAGTTCAGTATTCGGTAATTCCACCATTTAAAAATCATCTTTTTTTTAAACTTTTTTTCTATTAAAAGGCCTCTTTAACGTCTCTGTGGCTGACTTAGTTAGCCAGGTTTGCATAAAACCTAAAATACTTTAAGAATATACATTGTTTAATTGTTTGAATGATTTCACATTTATGTATAAAAACACATTTCGGTGCCAAACTAATCACCAGCTTAATACTACCAACAGGGAGCAGTATTGTACTATAAAGATACTTTACCTGTGAAGGAGAATGGGTGTCAGTATATGGCCGGAAGTTAGCGTAAGGAAAAACAACGCGGCGCCAAATTTGTTCTAGAAAGTTTTAGATGATGTTTTATGAAAATATTTATATCTTAATGGAGGTTGTTCTCCCCTTGCTCATGAAGAAACTACAGATAAGGTATGTTATCGTTTGTCAAACGTTTGTTCGGAGCTGTTGCGCAACGTAAATAAGTTACGTTTACGCTGAGACAGAGATATTAAAGTTGTCTTTTTTTTTAACAAATTTCTGCTTTAGGAGGAATAAGTGTTTAATTTATTAAATATAAAGACATTTTAGAGCCTTATGGCGCTTTTTATTAGTTTATGGTTAATTGGTATTGTTTTTGAGGTTAGAATATATTTCCTGTAATGTTATAATAAATCCAAAACATTATGACATAATAGTATAGTTAGTTGGTAATATAGTAGTAGTATTAGTAGAATAAATACATATAGTATGTGATTACTAAAAAAAGAAAAGCTTCCTCAGCCACTATGTAAAATTTGTTAAATAAAACCAGGGGGCAACATTAACAATACAATTTCCTCGGAGGGCCAGTTGTACCTACCCCTCAAAATATTTACACATGCCGCTGTATGTTATCATTATTACTTAACGTAACAATGTTGCTCTTTGCCGTGTATTAAAATATCTGTTTTTAATTTATTATGTCAAAAAGCTCATAATAAATAACTCAACCCGCTGCATTGACATTATTAAATTCTGTATAAACTTCTGTGGGCTATACAAAATGACTTGGCCACCGGGCCTTGAGTTTGTGGTCTAGACCATTGACTGTCATAGTCATTTTCTGCTGTGATTCCATGACAAACTCAATTCCACATTGGGCCAAAATCAAACAACTGACATGAAGTTACAGGCCAAAATCAATACTTATTGAAAAAAAAAACTCTAAATGTGTTAAACATGTTTCCCCTTATCCCCAGATATTAAATGTTGATTTATTTTTTCATATGGAAACTTTTAATCTGGAACAAAGCTTTATATTATTAACACATGAGAAATTAAATTAGAAATAAAACACACATCAGTAGTATTTGTTTTGTATTCTGTCTCTATCTTGCTTACGATCCAGATCCTTGATAAGGTAAATCTTACCAGAAATTCTTCCGGTATATATGGGCGACATACTGGGGCACCAACTCTGGTACACATTTGATATGATCTCACGGGTCAAATATAATAACACTGTGGGCCAGATTTGGCCCCTAGGCCTGAGTTTGACATCTTTGCTTTAATAGTTAGAGACTGATGTTGACTTAGAATCACTTCATTACCCGTTACTGTTGCTCCGGAACTCCACTGAAGTTCATTGAATTACTGATACTCCTTCAAACTGATATCTTTTATGCTTTTAACTTTTATTTCAATTCTCAAGTAACAAACATACAAAGCAGTCTCACAGGAGAGACGTTGAGGCATTGTACATTTTGAATAAATAAGAATAATTGTACTCTGATTTGTCATATTCTGTGTTGGCATGCAGTCGTGGTCAGGCTGCAGGCACATGAGCCGTACTAATGCACAAGTCACTCAGGGAGAAGAATGTGATCAAAACTGAAAGATCAAGTTTGTGAAGATTGTGCCATCAGGCAGTTTTGTACCTCATTATATCTGAGGTAGGCTTTTAACGGTAGGTAAACAATGGTTGGATTAAATATCCAGTTCAGGCACTGTAAACATAGTGGTCCATGACCTTCAGATTTGTTGTACCAAACAAGGACACCTCAACCTGGCCGTGCAACAGTCTGTGTCACCAAAACAGGATAACAATTTGCGGAGCAAAAAGAAAATATAAATAAAAAAAAAAATTACAACCAGTGAGATTGTTTTTTGAAACATTCCATACATATGAGCATGCATAGCTTTTTACAGTATTTTCTCTGTTCATAAACTGGAATAGTTGCAATGGTGTACAAAAGTCAGGAGCCAAGTTGATTTGTCGTTTACAAATCAATTCTTCAGGACTAGTCCTTTAGTCTTTTTCATGAATAGAAAAAAGGAACAAAAAACAATAAAAATATTCTAAATAATATGCTGAGGCTGCCTTTTTAGTTTAAAAGGTCTGATTTAAATCTGCACCGATAAAACTATAAGTGCCATTTTATTCTGTGCACTGTGGTAGACAAATGTTTTTTGTAATGGGTCTATTTTACTGTAACACATACCCAAAAAAGCACAGTGCTTAAAAAAAACTTAACAAGAATAGATGTTAAATGAGTGAGAATGACTGAAGACTTAAGCACACCACTGACTAAAGTCCAAATGTTGATCTGACGATCAGTAGTTGTGTCTGTTGATCCAGTCTTGTTCGTTGTAGTATCTCCGACCAGGGTCATAATTCAGGCCATTTCTGTAGTCCAAATTTGATTGAAAGGATTTCCGGTTTGCATAATTTCCCAGGGTGCTTTGGTAAGTGTCTTCCTTGCCGTTGCTAATGTAGGTCTGATAAAGATCAGCTTTGACCGTGTGAGCTCCAGGCCTCGGCTTGGGATCATAGAGATCACTCGCTGCTCTGACGCTGCCCTCGTACAATCCATGGTCTCCATAAACACCGCTGCCGAAATGCTCACTCTTTGTCGTACGACGACCTAAGCTGCGATCATAGAACTCCCTGTGCCCAGTGCGGCCCAGACTGCCATCATTGAGCTCTCTCTTTCCTGGGCGACCAAGGCTGGCGTCATAAAAGTCACGGGTACCACGCCGCCCAAGGCTGAGGTCATTGAGGTCCAGGTTCATGAAGCAACTCTCTGTGCTGGCAAGGGTCACAAATCCGCTCTCCGTGTCCCTGCCTCCTAGATTGTCATAGTCACCTGTAGGCGTGTCTGGGGAGGAGCTTAAGAAAGAGGTGTTCTTTGTGGTTGGTCGAGCACCAACCAAATCATCATCCTTCTGGGAACGTATGACGTTGTAGACATCTTTGGAAGTTGGGCTGGGACACATGCCTGGATCTGTCTGGCAAATTTCTGATTTCTGCTCTTTTTTCTTTCTGTGGGGAAAGCAAATAATGAAGAAGGTTTGTCAGATTGCTTGTGTTTTCAAAACTTCAATAGTCATAGTTAAGAATTGTGGGGTAGCTCACCGTTTGCCCACTAATTTGAAGCAGCAGACTCCAATCACTGTCAGCAGCAGCAGGATCAGGGGGATGGTGGGAATTATGATGTATATTAAATTTACAGCTGTATGGAAATAAAAAACAGATTTAATCACAACTATTGGCATGTTATCAACCTTAGGAACAATAGTTCCTAAGTAGTAAACAAAGTGTCACCCGTATTTCTGTGTTGGTTTCTGTCACTCGGGCTCCAGGGAAGCACTGATGGAGGAAGGACTGGATTGAAAAAAACAAAAAACATAAATAAAAATATAATAAAATCAAATTACTGAAAGCTTATAGTCAATGAACATGTTGCACCTGTCTGTGTTGAATTAGGGGGAGGAGATGGCTCCAATGGTTGCTCTGAGAAGAAACGAAGAAAAAACATTATTTTCCATCACTTTTATACTGAGTATCTGTTGACTAGTTGTGTGGCTGTACCTGCAGTATATTTACAGATGAAGTTGTTCTTGGTTTCACAGTTGTCATCATTCCACTGAAACATGTAGAGACCACCAAGACCAGGGGGCGCTGATGGCTGGTGATACATCACCACACACACCTCGTAACCACAGGATGGCTCGTCCCAGTGCCAGTTTCTGCAAATAAAACACAAAAAAAACACAAAATAAAAGGGGAGGGAGAAATTTTCGACATGTTATATACTTGACGTAGTGTATTTTTTGTTTGAAAACACCACCACAGTCTGAGTGTATTCTAAGAATGACCTAAACGTAGACTTGCTGCCATCCAGCCAGTAGTACTGTGGAGAGCAGTCGGAGCTGCTGTCCTCATTCCCTTCGTTGCGTCGGAGACCGATCCAGAAGTCTCCGTCAGTAGGACGCAGCTCTGTGACGAGCTGCTCGATTAGCTTCTGCTCAGACTCCGACTCGACACTCAACAGCTGTCCTCCATCACGTTGGCAGGCCAGTTCTGCCTCTGCGAAGTTCAGCCTTCTTCGTAGCTCGGAGAAATAGGCCAGTTTGTAGCAGGGTTTTCCTTTCCCTGCTTTGCACACACGTTGACCTGGATACAAACAAACTAAAGTTATTTTCGGTCATTAGTAATTTTCATCCTATTGTCCCATCCATCCATCTTCAGCTGCTTATCCAGAGCCTGGTCGCGGGGCGGAACTTTGCATCAGAAGTGAGAGTAGGAACGTTGATTGACCGGTAAATTGAGAACTTCGCCTTTTGGCTTAGCTGGTTCTTCACCACAACGGACCGATACAGCAACCGCATTACTGACTGCGCTGCCTCGATCGGCCAGTCAATCTCACATACTTCCCTGTGAGATTGACTTTCCATCCTTCCCTCACTCGTGAACATGACCCCAAGATACTTAAAATCCTCCACTTGCGGCAGGGTCTCCCAACCTGGAGGGTGCTGACCAGCATTTGTTTTAAATAACTAGACCCACGGTAGTGTTTTGTTCAAAGTCTACCAAATTATCTGTTTGAAAGACCTTGTTCCCTAGTGATCAGTTGGTGAGAACTGATCTCTAAGTTTTGCACGAAAAGAACCAAGATCTCGTTTTTTTTCCTTTGCAAAAAATTAGTGATTCTTACCTCGTGCTTCAAATATGTCAGCTTCAAAAACCGAAATCCCACACAGAGTCAGGAAAGTAGAGAGTCAAGAAAAACAGAGACAGATCCACAAGTGAGTCGATTTATCGTGATGGGTAGCGTTTTGTTGTGTGCAGACTTACCTGTGATGAGGCTCGTGGCTGCTGAAAGATCGAGAGACAAGAGCATAAAGTGACAGAGGATTGTTATAAGATCCATTGGTAGAATAGCCAGATTGGCTGGAGTCACCATTTCACTGCCCCCTGCCTGTTCATGTGGTCATCAACGGAGCCTTTTTATAAACAGATAAAAAACCTTTTTGGTGATATGTTGACTCCAGCCACAGAACAATCTCCGGAACAAACGAGAGCCGAGGAAGTAAGGAAAAAGTCACATCTCCTGTCCTCTTCTCTGAAAAGAGTGCAAGACTAGCGGAGGAGCACAGAGAGGAAGAGGAGAAGGAGGATGGGGTGTGCGTGTTTGGGAGGGGGCTGTAATCTGTTAAGAGCAGTCTTAATGATTGGGAGAAGAGACTGCATCGATTGCAAAACATCTAATCATGCAAGTGCTTCTCATCGTAAACGCTGACAAGAGGCAGATTTCACTCCTCTTATTACCAAGCTCCGAAGATTATCATTACAAAAGTGTTACATGAAAATGATCCCCTCTAACTCAATCAGGGATTTTTAATATATTTCCCTGCACCTTGTTTTCAATCCTATTGTATTTCCGGCATTGTCGAGCGAAAAGACCGGCATGAAATAAAACTCGTCTCTTGTGTGCACAAGCTGCAAGCAGCATTGATTGGCACTAATAAGCAAATAAGTCTGTCATGACATCACCTGGTTTACCAGTCGATCCAACCCACTTCATACTGAGGGGAGGACAACAGGAGAAAACACGAACCCAGAGAAATACAGATTCCAACCCAGGACAGTCAAATCAATAATCAATGTTTAATATTAGCAAAATGGTAGCCATGACAACAGATGTTGAAGTTTTCAGCCCACATCATGATCAGCGGAGGATACAGGGGGTTATTTTAGCTTCTGTTTTTGTTTCTGTGACTGTGTTCGGTCATTTGTGAGCTGACTATTTGACTGTTCAACAATCTTATATTCATTCTTCATCTGCTTGTCTGTTTGCGGGTCACAACTGGCAACTGGGCAAATGGCACCACCCAAATCATATTGCACATTGCATATTGGGACCCTTTCTGTGGGTGGTGAGCTTACAAGAAGTTTGTGGATCGGGACGGTGCTATGCTCAGAACACCTCAGTGGCAACCTGACAGCTGGTGGATTAGAACTTAAAACCCTGCGGACCCAAGTCCGCTTCCTTAACCACTGGACAAAGTTTTTGTCCAGAACTTTGCATAGAATGTTTGCAAATTTGGCAAAACCCAGGCACTGGGTTATAAAATGTTAATAACTAGAGGAAAAGGTGATGTCAATATTTAGGATATTATATAATTGATATATTTGCAATCCTAATATAAACCAACACTTAAGTGTAAGTGCGCAATAAGTGACTGGCAACAGGGATTTAACTGTGCTAGTAACCTAGTGGACACAGAACTGGTCACGAGAGATGTGTTTACCAAGAACGGTGAAAAAAATAATTACAGCATATTCTACCTTTTAATAACATTCTTTGATTTTAGATTTCTCACATACTGGTCCTGTCAGATACAGAAAGAAACCCTACTTCACCTCATACTCACACAGCAAATCCCTGATGAAGCATCCCACTGTTTCAGCTCTGGCTGATCCGTCTCTCTTCCAACTCTAAATCAACCTTAAGGGCCATTTTAGAGATTACTACCATTAGGAAGTGCATACATACACTTTCTCTAACATTTGCGCTTTAAAAAAAAGATGCTCACGTGAAGCAGATCTGCTGATCCTGCTCAATCGTGAATATTAAGTCTATGTGAGTTTATCTGCCTCATATTAGATGGATTATTAATATGAATAGATATTAAGGTTCGTGGGAAACATCCACAAAACAACAGAACCATAAAGCCGGCATTCCCTTGACTCCATTTTTTGTTTTTCTATCATTACATTAATTCACTAATGTTTAAACTGAAAATCGACTAAGAGCAAGTGGGAGAAAATTGAATCCTCAGCCTTAAACTTATAATACCTGCAAATCAAACGGAGATCTCTTTAGGCTAATGGATTATAGATTTGATGTGCTCTACAGAAATGGCTGTTTGTCAGTTTCATTTGTAATATTCCTATAAATGCACTTGACATTCATTCCATGTCTACATTTTATGCATGAGCTCACAAAGGCTCACTTGCAGCACTTGGGTCTCAAAATAGGTTGGAAGCAAAAAATATGTAGAATTTATTTTAGAGCTGTCATGGACCTTGACAAAATGGCTGTTGTGGTACAAAAGCAGATAAAAACAAGATCTACATACAGTGAAGTTAGTAAAGAGGTTCAAGTAGAGAGATTATTGCTAAGAAAGAAAACAGATTTTATTGATTTCCCATATTTGGCAAATTGTTGTTTTAACAGCAGCTACATTGACTGCCCCCTGGAGGCACCAAACATGTGGTTCCCCTGGGAATTGAATGTAGGTGTGATAACTACTACACTATGAAACCGACAAGAAGGTAGAAGACAAGGATTGTTAACACAGAAATGTAACCAAACACTGGCTAGAAAAAAAGGAGCTGGGTCGACAGTGGTGGCCTAGCGGTTAAGGAAGCGGACTTGGGTCGGCAGGGCTTCAGGTTCTAATCCACCAACTGCCAGGTTGCCACTGAGGTGCTCTGAGCATAGCACCGTCCGGAACCACTTAACTTCTTGTAGGCTCACCACCCACAGGAAGGCTCACAGTATGGAGCAATGTGATTTGGGTGGCACCAGCTGCCCCTGTGACCCGGCAACAGAGAACCAGATGAAGATGAATGAATGAAAAGGTTGATTCCATGGTTAAATACCAGAATATTCCGTCTGTCAATTGAAACTGAAAACTCTCGGATTTGCTTATCCTGATACCACTTATCTAACTGATTTGGTCTTCTGCAATCTTCTATCAACTGCTGAAATATGAGTTGAGATTGTGATTGGGTTGAGTTAGTTATCTAGCTGGAGTTTCACCTTAGATTAAACATAAACTTTAGATTGTTTTAGGAAAGGGCTAAACCTCACAACTCATGGAAACAGACTCCATCCAAATGTACATCTAATCTGTTTAGCCACAGATCTGAGTAGAAAGGTTTTAGCTGTGTTGGAGTACAGGGCATTGAATTATCAGGTGGTGCTCTAAACAGTAAAGACAGTCAGAGGTTCCTGATCCCTCCACTGGGATCAGTTTTACAGCATCTGAGACCATGAGTGGGTTTCATTCAATTAGGCTTCTCCCATTCTTCTCTCCTCTCACACACTCTGTCTTCCTTAGTCTCTTCCTCCCTTCTTCATCCAATTGACCCCCTCCCCTGCAATCTCTCCCAATTAGTTAAAGGGAAACCAGATGAATGTTCCCACGGGGAGCCAGTGCATCACTGAGCTGACACAGCAGCACCCCCCTCCACACACACACTCATCCATGATGTCAGTGAATCCTAACGTTGATGTTGAACCGTCCACCGTCGTTCTTTGATGGCGATGGGCGTTTGTAGAAAAAAGGCCGGATCTTGGAGGCAAATCCTGACAGTATAATGGTCTGCAGATGATTGTGAAGTAACGTAGTTTGAAGCCATAAACCGTCTCTGACTTAGGAATAGTAATGCAGTGCCCTCATTTGTGGTATTTAGAAATGAGCCCGTCAATGGCAGACTGAGTCTATCTCCATCTCCCATCCACTATGGGAGTTAAGAGCTTCATCATTCACCAGAAAAAAAGAAGTTAACGTGTCACTAAATCCACTTTGAAGGCTCCGTTTTGGCCTGCCGCCACCGGAGGGTCCGCATTGCGTAGGCCAGCGCAAAGAGCTGGAAATGGGCCCTGAGCGACTGACCCAAGGTGGGGCCGTACGGCTCCAGCAGCAGAGCGGCAGCCATTAGGGGAGTTTTGATGAAACCTCTTAAGTGCTGTAGTCATTTTTCACTTCACTGATATCTGCCCCAGATGTAGAATTGACTTAAGAGGAGGAGGTAAAATTACTTCTTACCTGTGGCCGTGAATGCACAAACACCATGTTGCACGGAGACGGTGGTCATGGGGTGCTTTAAAACAAGCTTGCTTTACTTTATTTTACAGGGCTAATTCTGTTTTGTTTCTTAACATGTATATTATACATCTATATTTTCTCAGTCATCTCTGAAAATTCTGCAAAGAACCACAGTGAAAGGCTGAGTGAAATATTGTGTTTTCTGGGAGGATGGAGAAGATGAGAAAATGATGAGACAAGATTAAGTCTAGAAGAAAGTGGACCTGAAAGACCAGAGGATCATGGGAGTAATGTAGGGACGCTGCTATGGAATGTGAGGCTGCTCTTTGAATATCAATGGATGCAGCTGTAGTTTTAACAGTACAGTTATGAGCATGCAAGATGGAGAATGTCTTTCATTGGGATGTTTTCATCTGTGATGATTTATGATTTATGGTGTCATTGTTGTTTGTGGAATCACCTCCACCAAAGGTTGGATAACGTATCCAGCTATAAGACCCACTTCTCTTACATTAGGAATAATTGTATAAACTTTATTAGAATGGTTAGGTTCAGAGGTAAAGGTACTGGAGGGGACAACTGCCTCTCCTGTGGCTCTTCAGTGTTCCCCAACCCTTTTTTGCACCGCGGAAATTTAAATTTCCAGTGTTCTGAAATATTTTCCTACCTATAAAATATTCCTACCCGAATTACCTGTGCATGTGCACAATAAGGATATCTCAAGTGAACACAGCCTGTAACTTTCTGCTCCCAGACTTGTCCACAGGGTTTCAATCTTGTATCATTGTGTCCGTCATTTTGACTTTATTGTTGTTGTCTTCACTGAGAAAATATTTCCTAATCAAATATAGTTGCATTATTGATGACAGAATCCTAGCCATTCTATTGGTCAGTTCTTTTGTTGATATGGGTATGGATCAAGTGGAAGTAATAGCCAGATGGGGCCAAACAAACATTATTTCTCTGCGGACCACCCACGGAGTGATACTGGTCCATGGCCAAGTGTTTGGGGACCACTGTTCTAGATGATGAGAATAAATAGTCAAATGCATTTAATACATAATAAATTGCTTCATTAAGGAAGTTATATTTTGCAGCTAAATTGGACCTCATAGTATTGGACATATTCCTGCATATTATTTCTGTTTTTTTTTGGCATCACAAATCAGATGATCAAAAAATTAACAAAAATTAAACATGTAATGATTTAAAAAGATAAATGCTTGCAGAATACAGAAAAACAGCAAACTTTCGTACAAAAGGAACACCCAACCACCCTAACTGGGATTCGATCTTGCCCAGGAGGTGTACCCTGGAGTTTCACACCAATGACAGAGACTTTAAGAAAACACTGATAAACTCAAACAGAATTCACATTGTACCACACTAAGATGAAGCACTGTTTGTTTTTAAGTGCACGATAATCAGTTCTTTGATGGCCAGTGTTTGATTTTATCCCTAAAATGTAGATATTTATCTTTATTAAACTGCGTCAGTGTCTAAAGAGAAATAAAAGCCAGTCCTCAGGTCAAAGCTGATTTATTAGGCTGTTTACATATGGTTGCATTAATGTATTTGCAAAGCTTTGCTCATGGCTTGTACAGGAATAAGATCCATCAATGTTTCATTTATGACAGAGTTTAGGTTGTGATAGCATACGCATTTGAGAGTCTTTATCTGATATTTCTTTTTCTTATTTAATGTCTTGTTGCTGTTATACTTCAGTTGACGTAATTTCACCAGGATTGACCACATATGTTTTATATTTACATAAGATCCACGAAAAGAAAACATATTACAGCTGCTAAATTATTTGTCCTAGATAAACTCAAGTGGTGCATACTTGTCTGTGTCTTTTGTGAGAATAGACCTGAGAAACGGCAGAACTTCGAAAAGACTTATGTGAAAATCTCTTGACTCGCGATTTGACTCAACCAGTCCACCTTTCTGGCAGAGATTCTTGGTTCCCCAACTGACCAGAGCAACCTGGACAGTAAATATCATGTTATTAGTTGATGTCTCCACACATGAACATAGTTTTCCTGCCTGTAATATTAGACATGTTTCAAGATCGATTGAGGGAGTATAGTTCACCTGTACTGTGCGTTGTTTGAATTCCTTGAACACCGCACCACCAGAGTCACCTGTCACAAAATAACAATACAATCAAATGACAGGTTTTTAGATAGATAGATAGAACTTTAGGGATATTATGGACTTGATGTTAAATTCTAGGCAGAAACATACCTGTACATGCTATATGATCTCTGAAGGGAGTAAGACCACCAGTGCACAGGAAGTTGTCTGTCACTGGGATTTTGGGATCTTTTACAAGGTCTTTTGAAATTCCTTCTGCATCCAGGGCATGAGCTATACATTCATCTCTCTGTGGTTTAGGGCAGAACAATCAGTCACACAAGAAGAAATTATAGTATTGGTATTAAGTAAAATATATGATATCATATATATCCATCTGTTTGTAAAGATTCTCATTCAAGAAGTCCAGTTGCTTACAATTTATCCCTTTTTGGATATTAGCATGTGCTGCCATCTACTGATCTTAACTTTAACATACAGCTGTTTATCCCCAAAACTATTTCAAGTGAACACATTTGGGGGTGACCCAGGCATGGTGATATTGTGTTATTGGATGGGAAACCGATAACAGTAATTACCAATATTATATAATATGGTAATGTCAGCCTTTATTACCATACATCCCTGTTCATAACTGCGATAGCATTTCTGACAAATATGAATAACTCACATTATCAGCAAGCTTAGCAGTGACAGACTTCAGCTCAACCTTCCCACCAGTCTGAGTGAGAAAACTCAGTCTTTCCAGATTATTGTTCAGCAGCTCCTCCTCTGGATTTAAAGAATGCAAATGTTAAATAATCACTTAAACTGACAGATTAGACATCGAACACATGGTGGTGGAAGTATGAAATATCTGGAAACGTTACTTACTGTGTTTTTTGCAGGAAGATCCACTCACCAGTTGAAGGGCATCATTGGTGGCCTTGGTACAGGGTATGCAAATAGGTCTGGTCAAGATACACAACATCACAAGTTCTTTAAATATTTCAGAACACCCGAAATTTTATTTTATTATGGGGTATTTATCTGTCACAACATTTCTTTAAGTTATTACCTTACGAAGCTGGAGATTTGAACATAATCCTTCAGCTGAATTAGAGCCACATCATAGTCGTAGAACTCTCTCACACCTTCGTCCTTCTTAGCATTTACGTTGTAATCGGGGTGTAAATAGATTTTCTCAACTGCTTTAACTGTAAAAAAACGAAATGTACCTCAGGATTCTGTTTTACATGCAGAGAGAGTATAAAGAACAGAGTAAACATTGACGTACATTTGCCATTTGTATCGTCA
>JAFBJS010057812.1:0-13522 GCA_016785265.1 Paraplagusia blochii
AGTAAAACGATCTGATGGTTTGGATTTTTATCGGTGGATCGTTTTTCGTTTTTTTTGCTCCATGGCCCCGCCCACAAATAGATGTTTGACATAGACGCGACATTGGCCGCTAGCTCCCACTAAAGCGTCGAGCCCATAGACACATATACATCTATTCACACCTGTCTATGGAGGTTGTGTCACTTGCAGTGTGTGAACTGTGACGTGGGCTATTGTGATTGGAGTTCAGGTAGTGGGTTTTACTCTGTTCTGAGCAACATGGCAGACAACACAGACGAAACTTACAGCGTTTCTCATTTAAAACCCAAGGTTTGGACATTATTTGTTTGTTTTTTTCAAGAATGGAAAGATAGATAAAGCATTTTAGCAGACGTAATTTCAGCAACCGCAATTTACCAACCATGTAGAGCGACAATTGAATACACTGGAGGTCCAACAAACCTTAGCAGTGACCCGGAGAGACGGCAGAGTGGGACAGATGACTGGGTGACGATGATGGTGATGCTGACACGGCAGGAACCACCAGTGGTCAGAGGAGTGGACAGAATAAAATACAAAGGTTTTTCCAACCGCAGTTCGGCAATAACTCGACAAAAATCAAGGCAAATATTGGAATCTATCACTCGTTATATTAACATATATATAACAAAACAATGTCCTGTGTGACAATCTGGTTACAGTAGTGCTGTCTACAGCTAAACCTTTTTAAAACTGTAGGCATGTATTTCACTAAAATAAGTGGAGAGTCACCTGATCCTGATATACTGGTTAATGGAGATAAAGTACATATTGTCAATCAGTATAAATATCTTGGGTTGATATTAGATTCACAGCTCTGCTTTAAAGGCCATATTGACAAATTGTGTAAAAAAAATCAAGTTAAATCTTACAAATGTTCATGCAATTCTAAAGGAGATGAAAAAATGTCTTATTTGTATAAAAAGTGTTTACATATGTATTTTCTATTGTATCTGTATTGTGTGCTTCTTGCCTTTTTACATCATGGCCAGAGGACTACAGATGAAAACTAGTCTCTGGATGATTCTTTCTTATTTAACCATGTTTGTGAAATTCCATTTTTCCCTTTTAACTGAACTAAACTAAAACTAAAAAAAGACTGGCAGCTGTATAATAATAATTAATATCATTAATAATTTTATTGAATCGAACTGAACCGAATCGTATCAAACTGGATCGATCGTTTAATATTTTTTTATGAATCGTTCCTGAATCGGAGCTTGTGAATCAAGATTTAACTCGGATATATATATATATATAGGTTCTATCATAGCACGGTCCCGACACATCACATCACATCTCCTCCAGTGGGCTCACCAATTACAGGAAGGCTGACAATAGCAGTGTGATTTGGGTGGCAGTGGTGGAGAATGCTGCCCTGTATAAGCAGATGAAGATAAATGGAAGACAACTTTATAAGACTATAAACTGCAAACAAATCATTCAGATAAAATAAAGAGAGCCATAAGGATCAGGCAGAGCATCAACAGCTTTACTGTAGGAACAGGCCACTGTTGGACACATTTACTTACTATAAGTTCTATAATTCGGCACTGGTGGGAACTGGAGGATTTTTTCTGCAGAAACAGAAGTTGGGAATATCATATCCCCAGCAATGGAGAACACACATGCGCCACAACATGGTGTGTTCACAGGCGTTGGGATATTCACCAACCATCACAATATGAATGGATTTTTTTTTTTTTTTTTTTTACAACAGAATTTCAGCTGGATTTAATAGATTTTCTAATAGAAATATAGAATTAAATGATATTTCTGGGGCTCTTTCAACATGTACTTCTAGATATAGCTGATGTTTTTATTTTTCCTTTTCTGTGTAATAATACTCAAATCATGGAATCATGGAAATCAAGACCATCATGCACGCACTCTTGTCCTCCATCCTGCGGAGCTGCTTTCGTGATCCTGGATGCAAAGATCCATTAGTGTCCAAAAAAACCCTCCACACTGAGGACTGCATGGAGCAGAGGTTCAGGTAGAGCAGGGGATCACAGGTGGAGGACACGAGGGCGAGGGAGATTCAGCCACATTAGCCGTACACCTCCACCTCGGAGCGGAGCTCCTGCAGTGGGCTGGCTCTGTGTGAAGGGTCAGCCTCATTTCACACCACAGCGCCACCTCTGTTAATGAAAAGCGATGGAGAGACAAGACTCCCCTGCAGGAGCTCCGCACAGCATTATCTTTAGCCACCACCGGCACCTCCTCACATTAGCTTACTCATTAGCTTTGCCATTAGCAGTGGCATGAGCGAGGCTCCTTGATCAGTGTGAGGCTGTGTGTTCAGCAGCATCGTCTATAATGACATGAAAACAAAGGGTTTTTTCTGCCCTAATGACAAAATTAACTGTTTGGTGGACAGATTAAAATGATGAAATGTGTTTGTGAGACACCGAAGAGCGGGGAGGATTAAATTGAGGAATGAAATTATCATATTGAACTGAAGGCTGATGTTGTTTGTTTTGGCAGAATATTATAATTTCATACTGGACCACTGGAAATGATGTTTTGTGTCACAAAAACTGTTTTTCTTTTTTCTTTCATGGTAGAGTTCTCACAAGGATATAAAAAATACAAATGCAGATTTAACCTTTCTACTGTTTTTTGTTAAAATTATTTTTTTACTGACTGCTAAATTTAGGAAAACTTCAACTTAAACAGAATATCTTTAACCTGAACCAGTTATACTACAAACTGTACCCTTCAGACTCATGTTGAGGTCCTGGACGGATAAACATTTTGAGTTTAACAGTTACGCAGCAGTGTCTCTTACACAGACATGTGAGTCTTCCCAGACATAATAATTTTTTTTCTTTTTTTTATTAATTATCAGGGAAATTGTAATGTTCTTCTTCTGCTGAGACATTGCAGATGTAAAAATCAATGCAACATTTGCATTTATCTCAGCCTTCACTTCCCCACTATCCGTGGTAGCAATATATAAATCTGACATTATCTTCTACCTTTGCAGTTTATTACAATTGAACTTCATCTTAAATTTCTTAAAACAATATCCTTTCTTAAAGTAATAAATTACTGTAATTAATAGTAAATAAATCAATTACTCTGATTAATTGTACAGTGGCTTTTGTAACATCATCCTAAAGTGATCATTTTTTCTCCCAAACCTGTGACCTCTAAATCTCCAGGTTTAATATTTTAAAAGGATGTACATCAGCAGCAGCATCTGCAGCAGCATCACCAGCAGCAGCATCTCTGTCTGTCTGTCTTCCCTCCCCCACTAACCTGCGACGCCTATTGTGACCGGACGCCATATGGTGAAAGATTTACCATGGCGACGCGGCCAGGAGCCTCTAACTCATACCTTCATCAGAATGTCAAGGAATGTCAGCTGGAGAGGAGGTGGAGGAGGAGGAGGAGGTGAAGGAGGAGAGGAGGAGAATTACAGTAGCATTGTCTCCCCGTTGCAGCAGCCTCAGCTGGGCCAAACAGTCCCGGTCCCTTCAGCCTCGTAAGACTAATGGCAGAAAATCACAACCTGGGGGGTTGGATTCCCAAAAGGTCCAGTCAGAGCTGATTAATATGCAGCTGATTTGTGTGTGTGTGTGTGTGTCTGTGTGTGTGTGTGTGTGTGTGATAAATACAGTCTTGTGTGAAGCTCGTGGACAGAAGGTTTGCAGGGTGAGGTGAACAAAAGCGCCACACACTGTACCGTGCGCTGGTGTGTATGGAGAGACGGCAGCTCTGTGGACACTGATGCACAATGACATTTATGGACTGTTATATGTTTGTGATGGAGACAACAATCATCCTCAGTCCCCACTGCTACAGTAGGAGTGTGAAGAGCCGACGTTTACTACCTGGCTCCTCTGCACGCTACATCTGAATGTGCTGTGCAGGCATTTCCGCCATCTCTCTCCTTTCTATGTATGGCTTCACCTTCCCCCACCCTCTCCATCATACTCCATACTCCTCACCCACACAGCAGCCTCGCCTCGCCTCCCCTCCCCCAGCTTGCTCTAACCGAGCCTCTGAGGATGGAGGATGGAACGAGCGCAGGGAAATTAATTGAAACCTGAATCCCGATTCTGGATTAACTAAGTAGGTGAATTCCAGTTGTCACGTAATCAGGGCTAGTGTTCGACTTTCATCAAATGGGGCTGCGACTGAAACAGCGACCGAAGATAATGACGGGAAAAGAGGAGCCAGCTGCCGTGCTCTCCCCTCCTGCCGCGCCCCTCCCTTCCACTCCCTTCTCCTCAGCATCCTCTCCATCCATCCCTGCCTCATAGCCTCACACATGAATTTCCTATGAGTAACGTGCCGCTGGAGCGTGGCAGCGGGGTAAGAATCACAAAAACGCCGCTGTCACATTACCGCCTGACCTCCTTTTCCTTTGCATACACCCTCCTGATATGGAGGACACTAGCCATTGTTAGCAACACCTGCTGGAAATCACACTGCTAGCACCGCAAACCTCCAGACAAATGATGGAGTTACTGTAAAGACATGTTAATGTACGTTAGCACAACTCTGTCTGCTGAAAATACTCTGTTATCCTATATAGGTAAAAGATATCATTATTATTATTGAAAAACTCTAAAACGTTACAATTACGACGGAAGGCGCCATCCTTTCCTGACTGCTAAAAATGCACCATGGTGTTTGGTTTGCTCTAAGACTGAGGGGGTGGGGGTTGAATTGTGGAGGCAAAGTGGGTCAAACAGCACAGCGCTCTGATGAAGCATGACCTGCCACAAAAAAAAAAAAAAAACGTCAGATGGATTTCTTTCACTCTGAGAATATAATGTAGACCGCTAGCAATAGCACATGCTTTTTTTTTGGAACCCTAAACATTTCCCCTCTTCCGTCTCCTCTGTATCAGATGACAGTCAATGAGAGGCTGCAGTGGAAGTCTCTAACCAGCAGGGTTTCTTCACTGAGATGCAAAAGGAGAGGCTGCTGCTAAAACACTGATGACCAGGGTAACATTCTGACCTCCACCCTAACACACCTACACCACCAAACATGGCTGCCTTCAAGGAACAGTCTCAAAAAGGGCTTTAAATTAGGGATGTCCGATATTAACATTTACGTTGTTGTGGACAATAAAAACTGTGTTCTGGGACAGGAGTCTGTGTGTGTGGTGTTTTGACAGGACTCACGGAATATCACACTGATATTGCCCAAGCACTTTATTCCCTATACCGATATGAACCAATACCGATATATGCAGGTGATTTCCCCTGAATTAGTGTGATACCAGACGTAAGGCATTCTATAAATAACTGTGTACAACATAAACACACTACTTCAACACAAGGTATAGAAAAATGACACATTTTTTTGAAACAGTCCTATGATTCTTTGAGCAGGATTTGATGTAAACAAGAAACGTCTACTGATGGACAGGAGAACTTTATTTTTATTTTGCTGCATAAAAATGCCTTAAAATCTTACCCCCCACCCTCACATGACCAGCTCCTTGCAGTCATAAAGAATTACAGTTTTCTATCCACAGAAAACACCAGACCACAGACATTTACTGTAGCATTGCTCATTGCTGTTGTCCCTTTAAGATGACATCATTAATCAAATGCCGGTCAAAGTAGTTCTGACTCAGGACCCCGAGACCACGTCTTTGCAGCATCGGATTTTGAATATCGGTGAAAAAAAACGATATTGATCTGCTCCGATATTAAAAAAGGTAAAGGTGACCGATATATCGGCCATCCCTAGCTTAAATACAATGTGACTGCTGCTGCTGCTACTGCTGCTGCTGTTGCTGCTAGTGCCATTGCTTTTACTGCTGCTGCTGCTATTATAGCTGCCACTAATGCCACTACTTTTTTACCACTGCTGCTGCTGCTGCTGTTGCTGCCGCGGTTATTACTGCTGTTGCTGCTGATGATCCTGTTAATTCTTCTGTTGCTACTGTTTCTCCTGCTTCCACTGCTGCTGCTACTATTGTCACTGCTACTGCTGCTAATACTGCTGCTGCTAGTACTGCTATTACTGTTGCTATGGCTGCTGCTTCTATTGCTGCTGCTAGTACTGCTGCTGCAGCTGTTGCCACCAGCAATAGAGCCTGAACATTTTCTTTAGAATTCCATGCTGTCTAAAAAAAATCAATATTTTAGCAGGCTGTGTGTGTGTGTGTGTGTGTGTGTGTACGGGAGTGTGTAGGTGAGTATATGTCCATCAGTGGGTGTGGGCAACAGCATCAGTATAGCACAGCAAGCTGGCAGCATCTCAGCTGATAATATAGTTTGGGCTTATGCCTGGAGAGGTTGACCTCAGCCTGTTAACTCGCAATGTCATTTACCACCTGCCACACACACACACACACACACACACACACAAAAACACACACACACACACACACACTGAAAAACGCAAGGACACACAAAGACACACAGCATCCTGTCATATCGTTCGCTACATCGCCCTGCAAGGACGCATATATGCTGTATACTACAGATGGACAATGTGTGTGTGTGTGCGTGTGTGTGTGTTCACTGAGACGGTAAAGATTCCAAATAATGGAAACAGTGGACAAAACTGTAGGGAAATGGATTAAGGCCTCAGAGGCAGCGATAATGTAGGAAAACCCATGATACTAAGAACATAAAAAACACACACACACTCTCACACACTCACACACACACACACACTCAAAAGTCACATTGTTGCTGTGGGAAAATGGTGCGCAAAGCAGGATACCTGGACAGATGGCAGATAGTCATAGAGTTGGACCTGCCCGAAAGGAGGTGGAGGAGAAGGTGGAGGAGGAGAGGAGATGGAGGGGTTTGATCCACTCTGCTCTGTTTCTGGGTAGAAGCTCACGCTATAGACCCTGCTGTGCCTGTGTGTGGGTTCCTGTTAAGTCGCCCAATCGATAAAGTGAAATCTGCCATGGAAAACATTTTTTACTGAAGCTACATGGAGCAGTGGATGGAGGGAGGGGAGCGTCTCTCCATGAAGGGTACGGGTTTGATGCAATCGCACACTCAGGCACCGTCTGACAACTCCAGCATGTAGCACTGGCTGTAGGTAAAACCAATTATGAATAGTGTCAATCGGCGAGTCTAGCTGTTCTCTGAGTATCAAAAAAAAAAATAAAATAATAAATAGAACACAAGTTTAGCAAACACAACGCTGCAACTACACTTTTGATTTAACATTAATAGAAAGTGTCATGAAATATGCTCCAATATTGAACTCTGGTGACCTTTTCTTGTTGCTTTCATCATATTTGTCCAAACTAACGCATATTTAGTGGCACCAGATATTAAAATGAACAGGAAATTGAAGAAACAGCAGAAACTAATCATTTGTTTTCCATAAATGTATAATGTACATCAGAATCTCCTGATCATAAAAATCTTTTGGCCACAGTATGCTACAAGCTACAGTACAGCAATTTCCATTCATCATATTAAATGCTCTCTGTTGCCACTAGGGGCACTAATCCTGCTATTGAATAGAAGAAGTACATATGTTTGGTTTTGCCAACCCTAGAATAAGGGACGTCAGTTTAGCAAACTGGAAATGACGGCACTACAAGAGACTGAAATTAACAATATAAATGATCCAACCGCAGTTATATTAGATGGATCTTATATAATTGTACACCAACGTCCAGTTAAATACACTTATTTATCATAGGAAAAGACTATAATAAAATTTTAAAAGTTTATGATAAATTCAATGAATGTGGTACATGATGTTAGCTCAATGCTAACAACAACAAAATGTCTCCTTCAGGTTTACAGCTTAATACAGTGGGTCCTGTCCTATAGGTCATAAAAACTGTGACCGGTTCAGTAAATTTGAAGAAGCTGGTGCCCAGTCCATAAATATAGTTTGTGCCGCGAGACAACAGCTTTTCAATAACAGCGTGTGTAACATATCTGCGCAAAAGCTCACAGTCTACACACACACACACACACACACGCAGAGAGGAGCGAGAACAGTCATTTATTCAGAGTTGCCGATAAATCACGGTACAAATCCAAGGAGCAAACACGTTGGTTTATCACCGTGGGCTTTATCCCACCTGGATTCTTCCGCTGCTATCTGTTTACCATTGATCTTTTTCAGTCAAATGTTTCACTGTAGGACAAACAGTACAGGAGGCTGCGGTTGTTGCTGCAGAGTGTGTACGTGTGTGTGTGTGTGGGAGTGTGTGCCCGATGCTCTCCATTACTGGGAGGAGCGATGGATGGAGTCCCTAACAGACTACCAAAACCCACTACTCCGGCCTAAATCACATTTCAAAGCATAGAGGAGTCTATTACAGGAAATTAGAAAGGCCTTGGATCTCAACAAGCTTATCCTTCAATTTTATTGAGTCTTCTCAGTAGCCCTTGGTGGATTGTGTATACTTGTCAATAGCAATTCGTCTACATGTAGTGTGTTGACAAACAGTGGCGGGCGGGCATGTGCAGCTCACCATCATTTACACCCACACACACTCTCACTCACACAGTCTCCTTCATCCTGCCCTTG
Organism: Paraplagusia blochii; assembly: GCA_016785265.1. Taxonomy (NCBI): domain Eukaryota; kingdom Metazoa; phylum Chordata; class Actinopteri; order Pleuronectiformes; family Cynoglossidae; genus Paraplagusia; species Paraplagusia blochii. The sequence continues at coordinate 8,509 of JAFBJS010057812.1, forward strand.
GGAACAATAGCTGGAAACGTACGCCGCAGTTTTAGCCTCCGTGCGTGAATTTGCGACAAGGAGACGATTTCCCCTAACTTCCAATCGTAAATTCAAGTCTGAAGCGTTTTCTTAAAAGATATGACGGTGGTTTGATGTACACATCTTTAAAGCGGTCCTGACAGTTGCAATGACAGGCGGCGGGAAACAGACGCACAAACTCTACAGGCAGAGAGATGCTGATGAACGGCAACTCCTGCAGCAGAGAAAAGACTGTTTTACTTGGATGTAGGGCTTGAAAATTTAGGGAAAGACAGTAGTTGTAAAATGGCCAGGATACGCTGGAATAATTAAAGATTATACAGGTCAGTCCCTGACGAACTTTAGAAAAGGGGATATGAAATGGTGACTTTAATAATTGTAATAGGGTGACTAATATTAACCATTATTTTGGTAAGGTTATAAAAATGGGATCCCTAAATAACATCAATAAATGGCTTTTCAACAAACAATACTGGTTTTCATGTTTTTACCCAATAAAACTCCATGTTTACAATTGTAACTATATCAAATCCAGACAAAATAGTTAAAATCAAGGGATGATACTTTCCATAAGCCACCCATTTTTACACTACCGTTCCAAAAAGTTGGTGTTTCACTCTAACGTAAATTACCTGCACTGCCAGCCTTAACTTTTTAACGGCAATTTTCTGAATATTTGCGAGAATTTCTCCATCCTCCCAGAATTCACAGCGGATGTCAAGTCAATTATAACGTAAAAAATAGAACGCCTTTTTTTGCCAGGTTTAACTGGCAACAATAACATAAACCTATTCTTCAGAGGTTCATTCTTCACTCTCAGGATGTGAACAGTCAGTGAAGACTCCCAACCACCGCCTGCATTTCCGCTCCAATCTTTAGACTTTAAATATCCTCCTACCCCCTCTAAAGATACATCTCTCCCCCGTTTCACACTCCTTCTGGCTGTCTGCGCCTGCAGAGAGGAGGCACCGCTCACAATCCACATGCAACTTGTCAGATAATTTTGCGGTGGAAAATCAATAATGCAAGCGCAAATTTAATTTAAATAAACATTAGTGTCCTACTTAATTAATGAAACCTCATCTGCAATTTGTCAGTGTCAGGAGTGCAAGCCTCTTTGATGTTGCTATGAATATTCCTTTTCAGAAAATCAGCCGCTCGCACAATTAGTGCCTGTTGTGGATCTTAGCCGGGCGCTGCCTTCTGCTGCCGGAATTTGCACCCAGCTTTATGGAAAGTGGGCAACAGCCAGATTAAAATCGTTTACTGCACACGGAGGACAATAAGAGGCCGTAAAATGAGTGTGGAGGAGACGTCATGAAAAACTGCAGGGGGAATATCTAATGAATCTAATCTACATACCAGAAACCTGATCAAATGCTTGAGCAATTTCAAAAGCCATGTATCAAACTGTACACGACGTTAACATGGAATCAATAACCAGGGGGTCCGCACCACAGAGGGGCCGGCGTTGAGCCTTAATTAACAGCAGGGACGCCAGAGATAAACGTTATGGGATATAAAAAAAAAACGCAAGACTATGAGAAGGTGAGAGGATCAACTGACCTGTCCTCGTCTGTGTGCAGAGAACAGCAGCAACATCATGACCCACTTTCACTTTAATACATAATTCATGGTTGAGCTTCACCATCCTCGACACACCACTGCAAAAATTCTCATCAAAACAAGTTAGCGAAATCTATTTCCGCAGCGTGGCTTATGTACCATACCTCGTTAACGCATCACAACGGCTTCATTAGTCGGCAGAACGACGCGCTAAGACGCGGCTGACCTAAATAAGTCAAACCGATCAACGCGTCAGCCCGGTTGATAAGTATCAAAGATTGGAGCTGGTACAAAAAGATTTGACTCATTAAGCATGAATCTGAGAGTCAGAGACTAGCGGCGGTGGGAACAAAAACCAAAAAACACAAAAACTGAGTCAGACCCTTGTTCAATTATTCCGTAAACACTATTTCACCCCAAAAATGTCAAACATATCATAAACATTCATTTCATACGTCATCGACGTAGAGATGACAGCACAGTGTTGGCTGCTCTGCTAAGAAAAAAAAAGTTTGACAAAATAATAATTGGGAAGCAGCACTAAAAGATGAAGATTACACTGGATATTTACTCTCAATATTTAACCGGACACCAGAGCGTTTTCTGAAAAAGCTCTCAGCACGGTGTAGACTCTCACCAGTGTTGGTCCAAGGAGAACAGAAAGGAGCGGCGAGAATAAATCTAGCATATTTTCTAAGACACTCTGTACGAGCCACTTGCACCAGCTGAGTACATCTGTTCCACAGGCGCCAGCACACCCAGTTCATTCATTTATTTTTCAGCAAAAACCAGGTTACAGCGAGGAGCCAAAGCCTGATTAAAGCTTAAGGTATGAAGAAGACAGAATATGGAAATCACCCCCATCCCTTATTTGGGACACCTGAAATAGGCCAGAGGCTGATTTCCTCCTATCAGAGGAGCCCCGGGAAGCCTGGGAGACCGGAGGGAGAGGAGGAGAGGGAGGAGAGAGGATGGTGGAGGTGGGGAGGGGGATTCAGCAGGGGCCTTAAGTGTGCTATCATAGGCGTCTCTTGTGCCTGCCTGCTTTATTTGCAGTAGTCAGGTTAATGAGTCCACCAGCCCACTTGATGTTGAGAGGCCTGCCACAAAGAGCTGCCTCATTAGAGCTAGCCTGGCACATTGCTCTGAGACAAAGGGACATTCAGGCTGCTGAATGCCTTCACCCTCCTCAATGCTGCCAGCCTGCGAGGGCCAACGTCATGGCAAAGCCCCCTGCACACGCCCTGGCACCGGGCCAGCCATGCCGCGACCCTCAGCCAGGCTGGCCGGACTTGCGGGCGGATGCCAGCGAAGGGAGACTGGATCGGCTGCAGACTGCTGAGTGTGGGATTCAAAGAGAGTCGGGAATGTGCAAAAGACACCGCAGGTAGCCAGAGGACATGGTGCATTATCGATGGTGGCAATTGGTTCTCCCGCTCTCCAGGGTACGAGCCACTGTGCTGCTCGCTCGGCCTTGCACCTCGTTTTATCTCTGCATCCGCCAGCGGGCTACGCTTCGACCCGCCTTCATTTCCTAGGGAACCGTCCTGTTCCGACAACTCGCGGCTGAGTTGCCAAATCATTATAAATTACATTAAACTCACAGTAGCTGCCCTGACCTGGAAGATCCAGATGTTTCCACACACAGATAATAAGTGAAGGAACACCTCTGGAGTCAGAGGCTCACAGTGCTTCATTAACAAGGCTGCATTTCTGACTTTACCAAGGCAGCTCTCTGGAGCTTCAGGCTTCACAACCAAGACCTAAAACATCTGTTTCTAACAAATCACCATCAACAGTCAACTATCTGAAAGAACCGAAAATGAAACACAATCTGCAAAACCCATCATTTAAGTCATGGATACAAGAGGCTGGTTCACTATACCAAGGAACATTTGGCACAAATGGCATGAAATGACTGTAGTCTGTGTTAATCATGACAGTTACAGTTTCAGTCATTGTTTCCCAAACCTTTTTTCTTTTTTCCCCAGTCATTGGATAATATTACTAAATCATTGACCATCATTGAGGACATGGATGAGGACATTTCATTATTGACCGAGTAATATCAGAACAATTACTATTACAATGAAAATGATGTGAGACGACCGAAAAAAAATCTCTTGTTACCCACCTAAGGGGTCATGAACCAGACTTTGAAAAACTATGTTAGAACTCACCTGGTATTGACCTAGTCACATTCAGAAGAAATGGTTCGGCTCGACAAGCAGATTCAATGATGTGAAATAACTTTACTAAAATTTGAAAAACTAATTTTCAAAAATGTCTTGATTGGTTTTCTCAGTTTACTGCGATTCTCAACTACTGGGGGCGCAAAAGATCATTAGGTGTATTGGAAAAATGATCCATTTTGACTTGTAGGGATGAGAACTATTAAAAATTTATTGCATATAATTTTTTTTCGTTCATCAACCTAAAAAGCGGAACATTATAAAATGGTGCCCTTCCTCTAGGGGGCAGCAGATTGCTACGAAAACTATATGAAAAGACAAGCAGATCTGTTAAAGACGATCTTTGGGTCTTTTATCTATTCCTGCTAGTATATGAGTGTTGTCTTCAACTAAACAGGTCGAGACATTAATCAGTCAAACAAACCCGAAGAATATTTTCTTGAAATATTTTTTTTGCGTGTGGTAGCATCACATTATAATTTTCCTGCTAGTAAACAGCAGTGATTTTCAACCAGTGTGCCGTGAGAGATCGTCAGGTGTGCCGAGGGAAATGATCTAATATCACCTAATTAACCATTGTTTGGTGTCTGCGCTGTGACAAAGTGTGGCAGTTAATGTTGTACTCTTCTATTCCAGTGGGTGGCAGCAGACGGTATAAATGCCTGTGAAAACAATAATGTTATTGCTACGCGACAGTGGCCGTAACAGCAAGTGACAGGAAGATGAGCAAGTGACAGTGATGGAGAAGTTTTAGAGAAGGGAAAATGCAACAGCCGAACAGGGCCCTGGTTCTGACCCAGATGAAGGTCCTAGTATAAGTGGACGACAAAAGAAAAAAACAACTCCACAGACTCCTTGTCTGTAAACAGTGAGCTGTTAAATTGTAATTTTTGGATTACTGGAAGTCTGCTGCAGTAAATAATCAAAAGGCTTCAAAGACATAGAAGACAAATTTTAAGAAAGCAAATGTATGCATGTGGAGGTGGTTATATATTTACAATCAAATTGTTTATATTGGAGTGTTGGTAAAACCTTCAAACCACATACTGTATATATGTGAGCTGAGCTTCTCAACCTTGACTGTGATAAAAACTAAAGACAGAGACTGAGAGGAAGAGCTGTTGTTGAGGAAGACCTTTGTGTGTGTCCTTCTACCATTCCTGCCAGGAAATACAACGTGTTCATAGAAACAGGCCCAGGTTTCACACTAAATGAATGTAAATACATTTTGAAAC
>JAFBJS010057812.1:13797-27033 GCA_016785265.1 Paraplagusia blochii
ATCTACCAGCTTCCAGGTTGCCATTGAGGGTCTCTGAGGATGACAGATATAATTTCCCTGTCTCTTATACACATCTATATTTACAATTGTTTATTCAAATTGTTTATATTGGAGTGTTGGTAAAAGCTTTCAACCACATATATATGTGAGCTGAGCTTCTCATCCTTGACTGGGATAAAAACTAAAAACAGAGACTGAGAGGAAGAGCAGTTGTTGAGGAAGACCTTTGTGTGTGTCCTTCTACCATTCCTGCCAGGAAATACAACGTGTTCATAGAAACAGGCCCATTGTTCACACTAAATGAGTGTAAATACATTTTGAAACTATTTTATTAACTATGTGTATTATATGAACTGTGTTAAAATTTTGGTTGGTGATGTGCCCCAGGATTTTGTGAATGTAAAAAATGTGCCGTGGCTCAAAAAAAGTTGAAAATCACTGATATACAGGAAGGGAAAAAAACTGGTTGACATTAACACATAATCTCTGATTGGACTTTGTTTCTGAAAGATATTTTGAAAATCATCTTCTAATAGTTTTTTGTACTTTCAAAGAAAATTCTATGAAAATTCAAGGTTGGAAAGGTTAATATAAACCATTGTTTTTTCAGGGCACTGGACAAAGTCAACAAAGACCATTAGCCTTTCACACCAGCAGAGCTCCAGCAGGGTCGGGTTTCCAAACCAAATGTTGAACCAACAAGTTCACAAGTTTAAAAGTCAGAGAGTTGGTTGCCGAGCAGGGAAAAAAACACATTCTGCCTTGAAAGTTATAGTTGACGTGTCAAGCTAAGCTGTGGAAGATGGCAGTATGGCTGTCTATTAAACTGGGCCATGGAGATTTTTGGTGATACAGGGTGTCTCCTAAATTTCAGGAAAAAAAACTAGAAGATGTTACGGAAAAGAGCAGGAGAACTGTTGCTTTTAATGATGTCAAATGGTGGAACAGGAGCCTGGACTCAATGACGATGGGGTTCTCAACCTGTGGTTCTGGAGCTAAAAATCACATGACTAAAAGAAAGAAGAAGGGCAGCAGTGGTGGCCCAGGGTTCGAATCCACCAGCTGCCAGGTTGCCTCTGAGGACAGACAGACAGACAGATAGATAGATCTTTTAATCCTTTGGGAAATTAAGGAATCAAAACTATCTGTCCATCAAATTAATCCCTATCCCTATCAGTATTCCTCCAATAAGTTGCTGGAATTTTACGTGAGGTTCTATACTGTTTTCCACAGTTTTGGTGGCTAATAGCGGAGTGTATTGGTATCAGCAATGTATTTTTGTATTTTTTTTTCCCCAATTCCCCTCCACATAAACGTAAAAGCTTAATCACAAATCAGAAAATTCAAGTGCATCACATGTTTCTCTAACTGCAGGCTGGGACCTGAGACTGACTGCAAGGAGGGCAGGAACAACAGTCACATCCCATGATTGATTCACTGGCACGGGTCCAGTTCAACACTTCCTTGGAAGCAAAATGAAAGTCTATTCCTCTCAAGACTTGAGGTCAGGAGTTAAACCTTTTCTGCATAGGCAAGCTGCTCTTTCTGCCTCACTATTTATAGTGCGGGCAGAAACAGCTGAGCTGACTGCAGTGATGTCACTTTAGCTGATGGAATGCTTTGTTCCACAGCATGTGCGCATGCCACCTGGGTCTGACCGAGCGAGTGGGCGTGCGGCGAGGTGGGAAAGCTCGATGCAGGAGCCAAGATGGCCGACACTTGCCCCATTTTTCAAGCGTGAAAAAAGAATAAAATCCCGCCTGCGTGCTCTGGCTCAGGCTGTGCGAGGCCTGCACATGTACAACACACGCCCTTGCAGAAGCACCGACTCCTCGCTCTGAGCTCCTCCTGTCGAAGACACGAAAGATATCGGGATTTTGCCGGGAACCACAGCACTGCAGATGAACAGGAGGCAAAATTACAGATGGGAGCTGAGAGCGTTCACCTGTGTGCCACTCTCTGCATGCGTTTCAGGCACAAGGCTGAAGCGGCGGAGAAGTACTATGGCCATATATAGTATATATTTAGTAAAGCCTTTGGGCTTCTTTCAGTGTCCCTAAAAGAGCATGGTTGCCTGGCAACCCTTATTGTTGCCATGGAGATTCATGTGTTGGCAGCTGCTGCAATCAGCATTAACTCAAGGCACATATTCTCATTCCAACAGTCAGGCGATGGGAAGGCAACTAGGACACACAGTCAGAGAGGGATAGTAATCAGAGTGAAACATATGCTCATCCATTACTCGCTGCATTAATACAATTATATCAAAAGAAATTTATGACTGTGCTTTGGTGCAATGATCACATTGCAGGCGCAGGCGTGAAGAAAGAAAGAAGGAAAGAAAAAAAAAAAAAAAAAAAACTCCGCCTTATAACGGAGCCTCACTCTCATTTAATAAATGGCAGCCGCCTGTACCACAGCGGAAAACAACCACAGTCTGTCACTGACATGAACACATCCGTGCGAACGAAGAGTCACATTAGAACGCAAGTCATTCGTTTTCATTTAAGCAAGGTGTAGAAACGCAATGTGAAAAGCTGTAGTACACACTCCATGTTGGGTGAAACGTTACAGGATGAGTGTGTGTGTGTGTGTGTGTGTGTGTGTGTGCAGTGAAATGTAAAACTATGGACTTCAATCTCAGCCCCTTCAGGAAAATTATTTTCTTCTCAAACCCACTGGTGTCAAACATAAGAAACCTGAACACAGGTGAAAAGACTGATGGAGAAATCATGCAAAAAATCAGGTTCCCAGTGACGACAGTGAGACTGCAGCCTGTTTCCTTTAAGATACAGGCAGGTGTCCTCATAGCAAAAACAGAATCTCAGTCTAGTGCACGGCACAGATTTTATCCTAATTTTTTTTTCTAATTTTAGTCCATGTTGTGTCCTCTCCAGATAATGTTTTTTTGACCAGGACATTGTTTTTATCTCCTTCTTTAACCAATGTAAGGATTTGAAATGCAGGATGACGACCCAGACCTGGTTGTGAAGGTAGGTGTTCTGACATTGATATTTATTTTCCAAACCAACCTGATGACGTGAAGCATCTTCACAGATTCAATTTCTTCATGTTAACTATGGGGATTGACTTTCTGGTAAATCTGAATGTTTGACTGTCCATTGTGTCTTAGAAAACCTTGAAATTCCGTTTTTTTTCTTTTTCTTTTTGTGTCATCCTTTAACACCTTGACAGCCTAATGTGAGGTTAGAGTGTGGGAAATGAACCCCAGCTTCAACTACTATTCAAAGACATTAGCATGATGATGTTAACACACACGATTTAATAAATAGGTCAGTTCTTTTGGGTATTAGTTATTCCAGTAAATAGTAAATACTGAAGGCTATTGAATTGATCTCAGTCTTTTAGAATCAAATTGAAATCATAGTTGGTAGATAATGATAATCCATTCTGTGGAAAATTGCAAGAAAAAAAAAATCATTCTCATAGTGAGGTTTGTATTTTTTGGTTGTATAGTGTGTTTGATCATAATTAAATATCCAGTGGTTTGAGGATGAAGGCTGAGCTGAATGCCCTCTGGTCGACGGCACCGATTAGTTTTAGTCCTATCATTTCATTCAGTTGGAGGAAAAGTAATATCTACCTCCATCTTCCCTTCCTATGGATGTGTGTTGGAGCCCAGTGGAACAATCGCTACCCTGTGGAGACAGTCGACACACACACAGATACAGACAGATCGTAATAGCAGTTATTTCCTCTCTGGGTTTTTTTTTTTTTCCCAGGGCCCTGCAGCTCTCTCCATCTCTCCACTGTTGACATCACAGAGGTACGTGGGGATAAAGAGGCAGAGGAAAAAACAATAACAGACCCATTGACCCCTATTTCACAAACTTTAGGAGGTGCATGCAGGGAAATCCACTTACAAGCCTGGAACAGACCGGCTGATTGAGCCCCAATAGGTTTTCTATTAGGAAACGGTGGAAGTGCAGTGGAAGGTCCCGACTGCTGCCGTCTGTGAACAAGGACGTCTCTGCGTTTGATGGCACAGATCTACATCTAACCTCTTAAGCACCTCGAGCGAGATGCGATCCTGAACTGTGGCTCCAAACTGTGCGTCTCAGTTATTGAACTATACATTAATCCAGGACTGCTGGGTAAAATGGCTGATAGGATCATATCCGTCCTGTTGCATCTATTTTCCAAAGGAAAAAAAAAAATAACTGTGACTGTGCAGCCCTTTATTGGAGCAAAAGTTATTTCCAGAGGCAGCAGCCGCAGCACCTGTGTCCTGGACAAATTAAAACCACTTCTTTGATGCAGTCGCTGCTGTAGCAGAAGAAGGTTGGCGCCGTTTAAAGGCACGCCACGGGCCGTTAGGACACATTTTTCTCAGACAAATCAAGATAAAGCTGGCTCATCTTGAATTCACATTAGAGCCCGGCCTTTCACTTTCAGCAGCAGCAACATAAAAACCTCAGGTTAATGATTGTGTAAATTTTCCCTCTCTAACAGCGTTAATTGCTCCCCACAAGAGAAACATGGCTCTGAGAGTCAGGCGTGATGATCTCCCAGCATAAGCATTAGAATGGAGGCTGAGCTGGCTTTCTGTGGATGCTGCTGGTTGACATTTAACATCACAGAGAAAGGGGAGGTGCAGAGCCAGGTGCCCTACATGCACATCTGAGCCCCTGCTAATGTCAAAGGGGGAAGGTCCCACACTCTCATCCTCACACACACACACACGCAACACTATAATGGCGCCTGGTTCTGTCTCAGGGACTACATGCAGAAGTCGGTTCCCTCACTGTGAGGTTTATGTGGCGAGCGGTGAAGGCGTCATAACTCTCCCTGACACTCGTCCCTTTTAATGGACTTGGATTTAGATTAAGGTGGCTATATAAAATATACGGTCAACTTTTTATGACCATTCGTTAAGAAATAGGTTTGCGCAAATCACTGTCGAAGAGAACTTTTTTGATGTCTTTTAAACGCACCTCGACTAAGTCCAATTACAAACTGCCTTTTGAGGAGACGCCATGACCAGATCGTGCACCTCCTCCACCCGTATCATCTCGCGCTGAAAATACACACACAGCAGATGGCTAAATTTAACAGCAGAATTCTTCAAATGTACAAATTTTATACCCAGGGAGGGATAACAAATTATGTGTAGCATGAAGGAAGATGCCCAGCACTAACAAACACAGCCAGCAGGCCTGTATAACTCACTGACGATGACCTGCTTCTGCTTCACGCGCAACCATGAAATAACAACCGCTGGTCCGTGTTTGATGTTAGCTCGGGGATCGTGCAGTCCCTGCTCGGCCTAAGCAGATATATGCGACCGTCAGGTTGGGTTTGACTGAAAAAAAATGTGGAAAAATTTTCAAAAGTGCAATGTGGTGAGAAGAGGCACAGACCGGTAAATAGGTCAGGACTCAAGAACATAAGCTGGTTCCAAGGAAACATCTGCAATTATTTTTTTTATATTTGGGTTGGTGGATATAATATAGTTTTGGATAAATCTAGTGTGTTTTGTGTTTAACTTTGCCTGACTTTTCTGAAAACATTGTAATACAATAGTGAGGACTTGGTTTGAAATATAATAATAGTTATAATTTCTAAAATACCTTCTTTGAAAAATACTAAACTCAAGATCAACCGCTGTCCTGATGTCGGTTGTTGTTATGTTGTGGAACATTTTCTACATTTGTAATAACTGGACAATTTCACATTTATTTTTTAATGAGAACATAACACACAGGACGTCTCTGCTGCAAGAATGGAGTCTCTTTGATTTTTTTTTATTCTCTCACAATCACAGGTGAATTAGACATTTGACATTTCTACAGCCAGTGTTTTACTTTCAGTTAAAAAAAAATAAAAAAGTGATCTTTCCTTCCTCCTCTGTCTTGGTCCAGAAGCTCTTACATAACATTTCAGTCTGTTTTTGATATTTTTAGTCCCACTGTTTATTAAAAGAGAAGATGCCCAGTCTGTGTTTCTGCTGCAGGTGCATGTTTTGTCTGTGCTGCTGTTGATGCAACATCAGACACAACATCACTTTATTTCAGCCAAAGCAGCAAAACAAAACATATAATCCTCCCACTTTCCCTAAAAAATAAAGAAAAATAACAAGCTATGAAAAAAAGGCGTCCTAATGATTTTTAACAGTGCAGCCATTGTTACTACTCCACTATTGCAGCCACTGCTGCTTCACACTTATTTTCACATGTACACACGTGAAAGTAAAAAATAAATGAGGAAATAAAAAGCTGCTATCCTTCTTCATGACCTCATTATGGGGAAACGAAAAGACTAATAAATATAAACAACAACAGACTCCCCTGTATAGAAGGGATTTATGTTGAAAAAAAAAAAACCCCGGGCTAAAAATAGATGATAAATAGTTAGTAATTGAATGGGCCGTTGCTTTAATATGGGCTGGATTTTATGGGTTGGACTGTGCGCAGCATCGTTTGGTGGCGTTGGTGTCAAAAATATATATTCAATGTATAATGACTTTACAAGTGCGGCTATTAAAAGCATTGCAATGAAGTAGAAGAGAATATATATATATATATACATAGTGCACGCGATGCATGTGCATCGTTCGCCGTCTGTGTGTCTGTGCTGCAGAGCTGACCGTCTACTGCAGCAGCAGCAGCAGCTGTGTTTTTCTGCAGACTGCTCGATTTTCTTTTTCTGGATTTTTGGTTTTTAAATCTGCTTCCACAAAAAAAAAAAGCCACTGTCCTGCACCGCTGCACATTGGCTTTAAAGCACGTGAACGCACCTCTCCCTGTGAATTAATGCACCCTAATGCAGAGGACGCCTATTGAGCTGGAGGAATTTTATTGTGTTATTCCCCAGCAGCATCACGCGTCCTGTGTGTGAGGTGCTGCAGCAGGACACGGAGGAGGCCGTGTTGTATTGGTGCGGTGCGAGTTTACATCTAAATGGCTGCCATTCACTGCGTTAATGCGCCGCCGCTGACTGCATTATTTTAACCCATCCTGTAAAGCGGAAATACCATCCTCTCCCAGTCCGTGTGAGTCGCCGGGGGACGGTGTTGTGTGCGACTCCGGAGATGTTGTGCGCATATCCGACAGCAGAGCAAAAAGAGATAAGACCAGGTGGAGTCCAAACAGTCCCATGTGGCCGCTCATGCGTCTCCATCCACCGGCTGACGGCTGCACACTCACTGCCTCACCTCCATCATCTCGTGGTTGGGGCTCCAACTTTTACAAACTTCCATTCCTTCCTGCTCAAATGATGGAATCTGTCTGTGCAGCCACCTTCCGTTCTCCCCACTAAACAACTTTTTGGGGGCTCCATTCACCCTCCTTTCCTTACTCCTCTAACAGGGGGACGCAGGCAGAGTGACCGCCTCTTGATTAATAAATGTTTATGTGTTTTGAAGAGCGGGACAAAGGGAGGGTGGCCTGCGACCCCGAGGAGATCCCGACCTTGTGCGCCGTCATTGTGAGGCGCTGGGAAAGGGGCTTTGGGACGGAGACCCCGGGCCAGTGACCCACACACATCCCAGCGCCCCCTGCCATTCATGTGCGCACCGCTGCACGTCGCCCCGCAGCTTCCATTGTTTCAGCGGGAACAATAGCGTCACCCCCGCTCCCTCTGCTCCCCCTGTGCAGGAGAAAAAGCAGCTTTTCAAACTTCCCTCTCTCTGCATCTGATGCAAGCCCAGCCAGTCGTTTCACTGCCTCCATTACCCCCCCCGAAAAAAAAATCAAGACTATAAATGTTGACAAAATGGTAGGGTTGTTAGTACAGCGCCGGGTTGCATCACTGCAGTGACGGGGGTTCTTGCAGCCGTCAAAGGCCAAGAGCTGGAACAGAGTGGAGACAATGGAACAGTAACAGAGTGAAAGTGTGAAAGACAGAAGGGATGCGCGGAATATGAGAGGGAAAACAGACTGTGAATTTACACCCACTCGTGTTGCAATCGGGCTGCTAACTTAGTATTTTACTCTTTTTTTTTCTCCCTCTCCCTATTAAGTAGGCCTGTGTCTGCAGGGGTCGGTGAGGGTCCTCTAATGACATCACACAAGCATGAGGCCCAGGTTTGGGCATCTCTGTCTGAGAGTCAGTCACAGCAGGAAGTGGAAGAGGAGACAAAAAAAAGGGACTGTGATTCAATCAATAATGACTGGACCAACCAAGACTCCCTCAACCCCACAGTCTCACGCAGTGGGACAAACGGTGGAAACAAAACCATCAGTGCTGCACGTTTCCACTGCCATCATCTGCTCAAAATAATAATAATAATAAAAAAAAACCCACCAGCAATTGGACAAACGCAATCTATAGAAGCCGAGTTCCAACTGCAACGGCACTAATGAACCTCTCAAGACAAAGTGCATTAAACGTGATTAATTGTGGCGACGATGCGACTGCATATATTCCTGATGTGAAGCTGCAATAAATTATGGACAGGACTAATTATGGCTGCACGTATAGAGCATACAACACAGTGTTTATCAGCTGTGACACACTGGAAACAATCCACATATGTACATATATATATACATATATATAAATATATATATATATTTATACATATATATTAAAATATATATGGTATATTTGGTACAGAGGGGGTGTTGGGTGCACGCTCGTGCACGTATGAAGGAGGAGAGAGGGAGGGAGATTTTACTCATTGTAATGCACAGAACGACCTGCCCTCCTTTGGAAGGGAGAAAAAAAAAAGGAGTTAGGGAGGGGGGCGAGAAAGCGCAGCCATGCTTTGCAGAGTCTTCAGCATCGCTCTCATTGGTGGTGGTAGCAGCAGCAGTAGCAGCAGCAGCAGCAGCAGCACGGGCGGCAGCAGATTCTCGCCACACGGACTGTTTGCCTGCCTGTGATCGGGAATACAAGCCACTGCCGCCATGATGTGAAAGTGTGCAGTGAAGTCAGAGACAGAAAGCGTCAATAAAGAGAGGGGAGAAAAACCACCAGCAGAGCTCGGATACGTATTAGCAGAGCACCGTGCACCATGCACCACCACCACCACCACCACCATATGGCGTGCACCGTGTCAGGGTAAGTATCTGGTGGTTTTGTGTTCGAGTTTTTGTTCCTTGAGATGAAATTGTGTTCAATACATGGCTCCAGAACCCGATCCTGGCGTCTTCCATAGGAGAAAAGGTTCGGTTTCTCAAGGCGGATAACGGTCCTCGGACGCTGCTCCATCTGTGCGCATTGCACTTGCCATTGTTATTGCGTTCGTTGGGGAATAGACCCATTCACAAAGAGGCGATCAGGCCGGGGGGGATGATGGGAGCACAAAAAACAAAGATACGGGGTTTTTTTATGTAGCGATATCGGTATATTATCGATTAGGAAGATGGTGCATTTTTTGGGCAACGTTGTTTGTCCGTTGCGCGTTGCCGAAAAGGGACAATAGGGGTCGTGTTCCACTTTGTGTCCACACACTCCCTGCACCGAGGGACCGATTTAAGACACAATGATTTCAAACCGCAGCTCCAAGCACCGGTCAGTGGGTTCTGTTCTACAGAGGCGTTCGACCGTGCGTCGCTGATGCAGGAGGACGTTTCGGTGCAAAATGGCGATTCCCTTTGTTTCTGCATCATCCCTCTGCTCTAGTGCAGGGTAATGCACTGCCATTACCATATCTGTGAGTGTGCGCCTCTTCATTTCCTCTGCAGCGGCGGCCACTGGTTCTGTACTAGTCACTCAGGTGCAGAGCTGGTTCGGAGCCGGAGAGGTGAGCTCCGAACCGAGTTCTACCGGCTGACAGGTAGAAAGGTGTAGATTTAAAAGCCTTTTTTTTTCTCCGATCACAAAGTCTGAAAATTCCTCAAAATCTCCTGCGACCTGGGTGAACGGATTACGGCTGGAATGACAGACATTACCAGCGTTAAGGCTGCGCGTGCAGATATGCAAATCAGCCTTTGCATCCCGCATCAGTGCAGTTTGAACGGGATTAAAACCCCATTAATCTCAGATCTGTGTCAGTCCCGCATTCAATGACGACACTTGGCTATTTTAACCTACATCTCTTAGCGCAGAGATTGCACAACTCCAGTGCGGTCAGTGTGCGGGTTACATAATCCGATCATGACAGACGGAGCAGCCTTCATCCCACTGCAGATTAGCGCACAATCTGAATGGTCGGTTACAGATTATGTGATTATTGCAGCATTGGTTTTAGGTCAATTTTTAGCACCATTACAGCAGCAGCAGCAGCAGCGCTGGCTGACACATGAACATCTCTGCCTCATCTCTCAGTGCGTGTGCGTGCATGGGAGGATGTAATGTGTGCGCGCCCCCGTGCACGAGTGTGAGTCTGTATCTTCTCCTTTTTTTTATATTCTGTGAGAAGTGCAGTGTTGCATAACCGTTCACGGCAAACGCCAGATTTAGGAGTACAGCACATGCGCGGCTGCGCACACACGTGCACGAAAACGAAGACAGGGAGAAGGGGGGAGAGAGAGAGGTAGAGGTAGAGGGAGAGAGAGAGGGATTATTTTCAAAGAAACATTTTCCTGATAATCGTTAATAATCCAAATAGGAAGTCCTCAGTTTCCCTCCTAGTTTCAAGGACACAAGGTAGTGATCCAAGGGGACGCTGGGTAATATAGAGGAACATCTGTTTGCCCGGTGACGTCAACACCCTCCACCCACCCTCCCTTACCATCCACCCCAATCCCTAACCACCAGCACCTCCTCCCCGCCTCCCCACCACCTCCACCCTGTCCCAATCCTCTTGTGCTGAAGGCAGATGCCTCATTTGTTTGGCTGGAGCTCCATTAATCCCAAAGTCAGAGGAAAAGACCTGACGGAGAGAGAGGGAGATCAGTCACATTAAGGCGCTGTCGCTCGTGGACTCCGTGTCCATAGGTCCGTGTCCCTGTCAGACGGACGTGTCCAGGATCACTGCAGTGACCGGAGCCTTTACTCCGTCCTGTTTTGCGTCGTTTCTTTCCCTTTTCTTTCTTTTTTTTTTCCCTATCATGTGACCCGAGACTAGAAGAATCTGCAGCTTCGTGTTTGTCTCTGGGAGAGAGGGGGGAAGAATCCGTGTGGTTTATGTGACAAGGAAAATCAATAACACGGATATGGACAGTGACTTGTTTTTTTTTTTTGTTTTTTCTTTGGACGCCGAAAAGGTCAATGTGGAATATGAACTCTTCCAACCTGTATGAAGTTTATGATGCATTTTGTGTTTTTCTTTCTTTCCTCCTGTAGGTTCTTCTTTGGATAATGGACGACTTGTATGTTTTTGGAAACGTGGAATCAGATCAAACGGAGTCCTTTTACGCACAACCCTGGGACATACTGTATACCAGCAGCCCTGCTTTCCACACCAGCACGGCCATTGTTTTGCGTAAAAGTCATTTTGTAAAATCACTTTTTATAAATATCCCACTGTCGTTTTCAGGTTATTATTGTGGACGTATAAGGTAAGACAGCGGTGCAGCGGGGAAGTGGATCGGATTTCTCTGGACCTTCAGAGGCACATTGGATTTTTTCTTTTCTCTTTTTTCCCTATGTCCAATAATCACCTTCCGACCGTCACCTGAACACAGGCCTCAAATGTGATTCTTTTTCTTAGACAGTGTCATATTTTGTGAATCGGTGTCTTCTCTCTGCTGGATGAGCGAACATATACAGAGCCACAGAGTCGGGTTTGTCTCTCCGTGTTCACAGCGGACCTTGATTTAATGTCTTACAATTAAGGCACGCGGTGAATGCCAAGAGATGATGTCCATCTCTCCACCAGATCGGCTCAATTATATATATATATATAAACAGATATATATATATATATATACAGAATTTGATATTTGTAATATTGTTTGACTTATGGAATAAAAATAAAGAGACATACCAAATCGTGCAAGTGCTTTTTTTTTGCCTATATTTTCCATTGGGCTGTGTGATTCTGTGTGTGTCTGTGTGTGTGTGTGAAAGAGAGAGAGAGGGAGGGAGAGAGAGAGAGAGCTGTCCATACACTCTCTGACACACGCTGTACCACGGGAGCGCTGTCCACCGTCTGTGGTGCTGAAATGTACGCGCCACAGATGAGACATTTGTTTTACCAGTCTGAAAGTTGAAGTAAACTGGAATGGAGGGTTTCTTCAAATGACACTCATTAAAATTATAATTTTTTTTATCAAAAAAAATAAATACATCAAACCGTTTCCCAGTTCAGTGTCATATCATTATAGTGTCCAGCCAAAATATCCTCACAATTTACCAAAATGTATATAATGCCGATTTCATCGTGGTGTTTAATCCTCAGTGGGAACAGACTGACATCTTGTCCCCACATCATTTCTCCCATCGCTCCCAACACTGTTAGAAACGGCGTCTTAAATGGTATTTCTCTGCAGTTAAGCAGCTCTAGTTCAATCATCTAAAAGGCCCTGCAGGACAGGGATATTAAATTATGATTTATTTGATCTGCATATTAATTCGTACATAAGCGGGGGCCTCGCACTGGATGGAAATGAGGAAGCACGGGCTGCAGAGGGAGTGTAGGCTGCAGATGCCAACTGAAACACTCCCATTAATTTAATTAGAAAGAGGTTCGGAAACGTCGCCCGACATGTCCGTGGTTTTTTTCTACGGAACTGATGAATATAGAGTCCAACAGAAGCAGCGGGCTGAAGGCATTTACACTGGAGGGGGAAAAAAAACACATTATGTACTAGGCTGCCGCCTAACGGCGACTGTGGGAGTCGAATACTAGCTATAATACCGACAGAGCAAAGCGTCAGAGGACCAGTTATAGATCAGAGCTTTTTCTCACATCTCATCACACACACACACACACACACACACACACACACACACACACACACACACACACACACACACACACACACACACACACACACACACACACACACATATTTAGAGTTAAGGATACAGAGGACAGGGTGAGATGAAATATGTTGACTATATATATATACATATATGTATATATAAATATATATATAAATAAATAATTTGGATATTTATATATAAAAATAAAAAGAATGTCATCATGATCCACACAGCACGCAAAGAAATGTGGCCTCTCTATTTGACCCATCACCAGAGTAAACAGTTGGCAGCTTTGGGCGCCCAGGGGTCTAACATGTGCATTTCCATTGTCAGAGACAGAATCACATTGTATAATTTTTTAAACAATTTATTTGTATATTTCTGTGTCAAAAAAGTATTTGATCACTTGAGTCCAACAATTTTAATAGTTGGTACAGAAGCCTTTGTTAACCATTACAG
>JAFBJS010057813.1:0-54956 GCA_016785265.1 Paraplagusia blochii
GTTGAAAGGAGCAGAACACAGATTCCCTGATGTGCAACAGCACATGCACAGTTGCCTTTTTCTACCAACGTGGGCAAGGAGGGAACTACAAGAACCAACGCTTTAACAAGAATATTTTCAAAGCAATGCCTTTAACTTTGAGCATTAATAAAATTCAACTTCAACTTTATTTGTTAATAGTGCCAGATAATAACAACCGTTATCCCAAGGCACTTTTATTTTAACAATAATGCATAATAAACAAGATGCAGTAACAGCCTGCCCTTATAGACCCTCACATTGACTGTGGAACAGCTCCCAAAAAACCCAGACAGGGAAAAAAGTAAGAAACCTCAGGGTGATCGACAGTGGGGGGGTCCTCACCCAGGACGGAAAGGCGGGCAGCAGAAGAAAATCAAATTTAACAATAATAATAATAATAATAACTGTTGTAAAACAAAAAAATATGGCTGGCAAAACATATTTTTCCTCTCCACAGACACATTTCCAATTGCAGTAAATTGCTAGTGTAATACTTTTCAATAAAAAATCCCATTACTAAAATCAGGTACAAGTTCCAAAGCCATCACAAAACAAATCATTCAAACTTCTTTCATTGGGTGGAGGGATCTCTTTCTGTGGTTGGAGCTTTGTTTGTAATAACAGTAAAATATGTTAAAGAAAATACATGACAACCTTCGTTGTTTGCTCCACCCGTTGATTCATATCTACATGTATAAGTTAACTTGTGAAAGGCCGATTACTCAGTAGGTGTGATGTACATTCACTTACATATACTGGTAGTGATAACATTATGCCTGTTGATAAAACCACATTCATGCTAAGCAAATGCAGCAGATGGGTTTATTACACACAACCATCTGGGAGGGCTTTCGCTAGAAACTGGTCCTGAAAGGGCAGATGCTTTAAAGAAACGTTTGGCTGGTTATCGGACAAGACCATCTGCCAATCACAGTTGCTTAAAGCAGTGGAGGCAGAAATGAAAGCAGATAAAGGATAATTAATAATCATTTGTCAATTAGATTTGGTCAATATCATTATCTTAAAGGTCTCCTTTTATTATATTATTTTATTATTACATTAAAAGACAATGTCCACCAAACAGTCACAGTGGCACAGGACATTGTCCTGCCTTATTTATACATCAAAACAATAATGTAAAATACATAAAGCTGATTTTCCTGCACTCATCAGTTCAGGTTTATATGTTATTTACCTTTTGACATGAATTGAAGTCATGGTTGAGAATTAATGTCCGATTTCAGAGATGAAAGAGGATGAGAGTTAAGTTCCAAAAATTACTTCATTACACTCACACACAAAAATATGCATACGCATAAACTTTATAGTTTAACTATTCACAATAATTATGATTAAACAAACCCATGAGATCACCTTAAACAGGTTTCTGACAGGAGAGAACTGTTCCTAGAGATTAATTAACCAGGTTGGATTTTCAAAGACAAAGAACAAGAAATTCACATAAGAAATGTGATGGTCTAGTTGTGGAAACTTAAAACCCATCCAAAAAGGGTTTATTTGTAGAAACTGGACCACTTCTTGGAGTTGAAAGACGTTTCATTCCTCTACTGAGGGAAATCATTAGTTTCTGGTTGACGTAAGAGGGAACACTCGTAGTTATACTAAACGGTTTAAAGTTTTAAAACACAATCTGACCTTTCTCACTAAGCCTTGATTTTAGTAAACCACTCATGTTGCATTGCCCTTGTAACAACTATTTAGAGACAAAATCTGGTTTAAAAATGACCTTTGATACTTTCTGATTGCAACAAGTGAAACAACTCTCACTCTGCTGTTTTATTTACAGTATGTCTATAACAGGGGTCTCAAACTCAAATAAGTTGAGGGCCACCACCCACACTATCATTCCACCAAAGGGCCGCGTCGGCTTTTAGTGTTCAATACAAAAGAAAAAATAAAAATAAAAAATCAGTTTCCCATAGATTCTGTGTAATACAACAGAACCAGAAGGAGACTGTGGATCAGGGTTTTGAGAATTATAGGATTTACCATAAAATGTTGAGAATAAATCTATAAAATATTATTATAAATTCAGCTTTCACATCAAGGTAGGGGCCGCAAAATAGCGTTCCATGGGCCGCAAATGGCCCACGGCCCGCAAGTTTGAGACCCCTGGTCTATAGTGACTGCATCCATTAATGTCCAGCTGAAGAGCTTTTGTTTGTATGACCAAAAGATACAGGCAATATTCTAATGTGAAGCATATCTGGACATGGAGTACAACGTGTATTTCAATGATCTGCTATTAATGTGGTTGTTGATCATTTGTCTGGATTTTTTAATATTTCACAGGGAACAGAGAATATGAGGCAGATGAGTGGGTGTCTGATGGACAGAGAGATAAAGAACTGGATAAATGGAAGAGAAGAGCGGATCTAACACTCTTTCTTTTTAACAGGCCACCCACTCAACCCACCCACAGCTCCATTGTTCAAACACTCGGCCCCTCTTTAAGCATTTTACCTAACAGAGGCATTGTTTTACATACTGTGCATGCACCCAGAGTTGAGAGCTGAAATGGAATATATGTAGGAACCTGCGTGTTCTGACAAATTCCAAATGGATTTAGTCGTTGGAGTCTTAATTGTTTATTTCTGTCTGTATGTAAGGGCTGATGTGGGTAATGAAAAATAAATGAAATGCCGTGATGTGACAAAGCAGACGCATTGCATGATAGGTCACCTCTACCAAAGAGAAAATTTCAGACATGCGGAAGGACATGGAAGAAGCGTTGCCAGAATGTCAGCTGCTGCACAGCAGGCTCACATTGCCGAGCAAACAACAACACAATAATAATAATAACAAAACTAAATAAAAAGGGAAAGAATTGGATATTTGTTCTATAATAACATCTATAATTTAAATTCAATATACATTTCATAATGTATGATCCATATACATTTGCCCATTGCACATTTTTTTGTCCCTAATAATATTAATTACAATCAATGGACCTTTACAGGGCATTTATCATTTTTGTCACTCATGAATTGCCCATCCTTTACTCAGGAAGAGTGATCTGACATATTTTAACTAGATTATTTTCACAAATTAATAAGGGTTTATTGTTAATTCTTAACATGTAAGTTTTGACAGCTTCACTTAGTATTATCTACTCTCATTTGGAAACCAAAATCCGGTAAAAGGACTTTGTCTTCCTGCTGGGTTTCTTTCCAAATCTCCTTTTGAGCTCTCTGCTCCGAGACTACACTCAACAACTGCTCATCCCTTCAGCAGCTTTAATTCATTAATAATAATTAATAATAATAATTTATAATAATAATTAATCAGTTAATGATCTCACTTTCTTGCTTTCTGATACATCAAATCTGTCTTTATCTTTGAAGATACAAAAGAGTGATTTCACTATCCTTTTCAAACATTTGGTTTCATTTTTTTTTCAGTTCCAATTGAAAATTCAATGTTAAATTACCCTTCAAAAGCAAACTTATAAACTACAGGAAATCAAAAACCACAGTGAGTCACAGCACATTCAACCAGCCAAGAGGTACAGTGTCAAGAATCTGTGTGTATGTGTGTGTGTTTGCGTTGGTTGTGTGAGTGATCAAAGATAACAGCCGAATCACATTTGCGTGGCCTCTGCTGATTTGCATTTAGTGATTCACAGAGAGACAGATGGACAGATGATGACAGAGAGGGGAGAAGAAGAAAGTGGAGAGGATTGGGGGCTGGAGGGTTAGTGAGACGTGGAGAGGAGGAAAGAAGAGAGAGAGCGATGACAAGTTACCGTCCAGGGAAGCAATTAGAACCTATTCGGCTTCTGTCCCTCAACAAGATGGAGAATAAAAGAAAAAAATGTTTTAAAAAATAAGAGGGTTGCATAATATGTGTGTGAACTACCGCACAATGTGAACTAACAAACACACATAGAGCGGATGCACACATTCACAAGCCAAAACCAACCAACACTAATCCAATGTCAAATTCTTAGATCTGTTGCTAATGGACTCATTTGAATAATTGTTTCTAAGGTGCAGTCAAGCACAGCAGCAGCAGAAACAGAACCCTACGACGGTTCCCTCCACCCACTTGACTATGACGCCCGAATTCTGTGTCTCCTATGGCCAAGTCATAATTTGTCGACAAGTTAAAAAAAGACAAAAGACAAAAAAAAAATCTTCTCTTCTTAAATATTTCTAGGAAAACACGTTGTCAAGTACTGTTGTCAACATGCACCTCCTTGTAATAGATGATGAGAAAAAGGCTTACAGATATATCTTAATGCTTAAACATTATTAGACCGTAATTTACTCATAGGTGGTCACATATCATCTGTTAAAGAATGACTGTCTTCGTCCCACTGATGTTATCACATGGCAGTATCTAACTTATCACACAGAGAAATGTGGGGGCACAATTTCACATGTTTTTTACCAAACAAACTAGTTTATCTCCCAGAAATTTAACACTACCCGGGTCACTGAGTTGAATGTACTGCTAAAAGCCAATTGCGTATTCATCCATTTTCAAATGCGTAATTATCGTCAGGGGGCTTTTGGAGTAATTGGAGCAAAGCAGTCTACAGCATATTTAGTGGGGCAAGGTAAACCCAGGACAGTTCACTGATCTACCAAAAGTCAATAACAGGCCGAAATTGTATTTATATAATTGGAGTTGAAGACTGAGCAGGTTGTACTGCTGGTACGATAAAGCCATGTTTTATGTATTTGTGAATAAATGTAATGCAATCGCCTTCTATATCACTGATGTCAAACTCAGGCTCAGGGGCCAAATCTAGCCCGTTGTAAATTTATATTTGGCCTGCAAGGTCATATCAAATATCTTCTAGAGTTGGCCCACCAATATATAGGTTTTATATACTGGCAGGATTTCTAGTTTTAGTGCATGGTCTTTGTTAAAGTATAGCCATTTTTTTTGTTCTAGGTTAGTAAAAACATACAAACATTAGAAGGATCTGGAAGGGCTACAGCTTAAGGCAAAAACCACTGATGTGCGTTTTTATTTTCAATTTAATTTATCATGCGTGGATAATATTTAGCGGCTGTTCCAGATTCAATGTTCCAGAAAATCAACATTTAAGGACCGTCAAGCCAGGCAGTTGCTTGGGGCTACGACCACTAGGGGTCAAAATTAGTTTTGCTGCGGGCACTGATAGGGTCAGGCCCCTCAAATATCTTGCTTTGAGCCCATAGGAGACCCGAGCACCGCCCTTACATTTAATATATGGCCTAGGGGAAATATTTACAGTTTATTTTTTTTTTAAAATCAGTCTAGTCCGTGCATTTATGCCCACTGTGAAATTGAGTTTGGCACCCATGTTCTATATATTCAATTGAACATTTTGGGTTTTAACAATGTGGTTGTCTTGAAACTCAACTTTTTTTTTTAAGTCATATATTATTTAATCAAAATAAAACTAGAATTACAGAGATCACAAGTCGTCAATCAAGTTGATTCAATTGTGGGTACAAAACAAAAGTTGACTGAACTTTGTGCCAGCAAATTTCATCTTCATTACTGGACAGTACAGAGAGACAAACAAAGGCCTCCATTGAAAGCAAGGATTCCCAGGATAACCCTCACCATTGTATTCCAAATCTCTGGTTCTGCAGGATTGCCAAATTAGAACACATACCTCTGTATTTGTGCTACATCATGTGGAAGGTGCAGCTCAGTGAGGCAGGCTGATGGTCAGATGCCGGCAGATTCCCAACAGACTGGCAGACACCGTCATCTGCCAGTCTGCAGGTCTACATGTAAATGTATTCACTCGTGGGCCTGTCAAGCTGCATGTCCTCCATTTTACAGGACTGGACAGACGGACCAGCCCACACCTCTGTTCACTTTCCAGAAAGTTTTAATAAACGGTAATTAATTGATATGTAGGAATGTTAAAGCTCCTCTCATGAGACAAAAACAGATTTTCTGTAAGATGAGGATTAGAAGAGGATTTGATTCTCTGATGAACCTCTTTTGTGAGTCACTTTAGATAAAAGCATCTGCTAAATATGTACACAATATTTTAGACAGTTTTCTTTCCATTCTTGTTGAAATCATCGAAAGTGAAAATAGGCCACTTCAGTGACGAGCACTCACCATTATTGACTCAAAAGCTTTTTGGCAACAGCCAAAACAGAGAGTAATTCAAATTTATATTATTCTATGTTATTCACTATTAGCTTCTATTAAGAGCTTCGGCAGCAGATAGTTATGTGTGCAGAAAGACTAATAATGTAACAAAATGGAGATTTTAAAATGCAGGCCATAAGACAGATAACAAGCTGCTGGTGAAATGGCTGTGCTTCCTAACAGCAAGGAAAGAAAAGGCAAGAGTAGAAGAATATGAGAGGGAAAAATTTAGACCAGAGCTCCCAAATAGATAGATCGAAATTATTATTTCAAGATTCTTATCACTGGGCTTAAGTCAGAAATATATAGGTATCGAGTTCGACATTAAAACATATCATATATGTTAATGTGGAGAGTAAGATATCCAGTTTATGAGTTTTCCATCTAGATTGATCACTTCAGCATGGTAATTTTTAAAGACAAAACAGTGTGGACACCCCTGGTTAAGACGTCTGAGGTGATGAGAGCAGAAAGGAACAATAGATCAGTAAACAACAAAAGAAAATATGTCTTTTAGGTGGGTTAGGTGGATTATCTTAAGCAATTACATATTTTTTTATTCATCTAAGGCAGCAGCTCTGCATGTATATGTTAGCAGGCTGGCTGTTTATGGAAAAGTCATCATTAGCCAAAAGGCAAAGGAAACTGTTTGAAAAAGAAGTGAAAAAGTATACACAAAGACATATAAGTTCACAGCTGGGGACGCTTCAGCTCACACATTAACACAAACATGTGCACTGCAGGGCACACTGGCAGACACACACTAACACTCCCTTCAGCATGACCTAAAAAGTCCAACCGAAAAGGCACAGCTCAGTCAACTGTGAAGGTCCACTAACTGCTCACTACAGAAAAAAAAAATCAGAGACATCCTTTTATCCATGTAATTGTTGGTGTTAAAACAAGGCTTTTCAAAGTCTTCAGTACAAGTAAAAAAAGTAAATAACATCTCATCCTCAAACCCACACACTGCCTCAAAAAAAAGAAAAAAAAAAAAATTGTCATACTCCATTGTCATACTTTCTCCATTTCTTTTAGATGAAGTTCTCTGGGCATACTTGATAAACCTAACAAATTTATCAATTTCTTCTCAATTATTTAGGGTACATGTAGCTTACATGTTGTTCTGCACACAACAACGTTTTTTCTTTCCTTTCGTCTTTGCCCTGTGAGACCAACAAAGCCCCTACACCAGAGGTCTCAAACTCAAATAAGTTTAAGGCCACAATCCACATTTCATTTCACCAAAATGCCACATTAGCTTTCAGTGTTCAATACAAAAATGTAATAAAAAATCAGTTTACCATAGATTCTGTGTAATACAACACTGAACCAGAAGGGGACTGTGGATCAGGGTTTGAAAACTACCAAACTACCAAAAATGTGGAGACCAAATCTATAAAATATTATTATAAATTCAACTTTCACATCAAGGTGGGGGCAGCAAAATATCGTTGCAGGCGGTCACAAATTTGAGACCCCTGCTCTACTCTATGAAAACCTTGGCATGAAAATGAATGAAATTCAATTCACACCAAGGGGAATCTACACTGAACTAGGTCAATTATGATAGGGTGAAACACTCATTTACATGAAGAATCTTTTCAGTGCAATGAATAGCCAAACACTTTAAATCTGAAGTTACTTTTATCTTGAAGAAAATTAAGAAGGAAGTGGATTAAATGCAATTAAACAAAAAACAGTCCTTGATAAATCATTCTTAATTAGTCCTGTCTCTTCTCCAAAGGGAGGTTGAGAAGATAGATACAGCTCATCATCAGTGATCATGATTCATCATCCATACTGTGTAAATTCTCCACCATTGGCAGCACAAGGAGAACTGTTGTCAAAAAGGGCCACAAGCTACAGACCCTTTATTGATAAACTTGTACTTTGGGAGTTCTTCTAGAAATGATACACTTTCGATGGTAAAGCTTTGAAATCAATCACTTTGGTTTGAGAAGTGTCAAACTTCAGACCAGACTGGATTTAATCAAAGTAACAAAGAGTAGACCAAGTTTTTGTTGGTAAAGCATTTAATAAAGCGACAACCGAATGGACTGAAAAGTCGGCATAGTGAACCCTGCTGCTGATCTCATCTCAGACTCTTCTATTCATTTCAGGGTCTGACACAATGAGCCAACAATTTCAATTTCACCCTGTCCTCTGTATCCTTAACCCTAACTCCAACTACCTCCATGTCCTCCCTCACTGCATCCATCAATCTCCTCTTTGTCTCCTACCTGGTAGCTCCATCTCTAGGATCATTCTTCTACCCATGTATCCACTGTCCCTTCTCTGAACATGATCTTATCTCAGACAAATAAAAAAAACTGTTTTGACAGCTATATTGACAGCAAAAAAATTATAATCACGACTGTGAAGTTTTTAAATAAGTCTGAGTTTAATAACAAGTGTTTTTAAACTTTTTTTTTTTCAATATTTGAAACGAACACCATACATCGAACAATATAGGGTGAAAATTGAGCATGCACCAGTGACAGCCAATGCAAATACAACTACACAAATCTAACAGAGACACAATTTGGAACCCCCAATAGACCTTTGCACCGCTGTCATCTTTGTCTACATACTGCATGCAATGATACTCTTGGAATACGGCTGCGTTTCACACCAATTACAGCCGCCTCTGTGCACAGATGTTTCCTGCTCCCTGGAGGAATAATGACACTTCTGATCTATACCTCCCTGTCAGACGCGCTTGACCCATTTGGGTTCTTAAATATCTGAATTGATGTTTACAGATAACAATGAAAAATGACTGTGACCTGCATGGACTGAGGAACACAATCTTTTATACAACTGCCTCTTGAGGTTAGAGGTCTGAATTAGGCTCAGCTAGTAGTGGCCGGGAATAACAATGGCAGCAATAAATGAAAAACCCACTCGCTTGTGACGTAACTTGATGGTATGTAAGTCTGAAGAACCCTTTGAGAGTTGGAGCCTATGAAATAAGTGTAATTGTTGACTTCTATACATTATTCTACGTTAAATGTTGTAAGAAAATACACAATTCAAACTGGAAAAGAAAGTACAGGTGATTTTGTCACTTTTATAGCGGAACGGAAGTCATTGCTAATAGCTATGTCCTCACAGACAGATGAAGTCATTACGGTTCTGCTGAGAGCTCAAAGAATAAAATGGATTGATATTGATCCGTCTTTGTCTAAGGTCTGGCCACCTGCTGATGAAATGAGACAGATATCAACTCATCTTCTCACAGGATCTCTGCACTGTTTCTCTCTGCTGTTATGATGGGATAGCAAAATGGTATGTACATAATTTTGCGAACAGCCTACCTAAGGTGGGATTGGGGTTTCGTCTAAAAGGTTTGATAATATATTTATTTGTTTACCCATACCATGAGGTTTGAGTACAAAACCAGTAGGAGAGAATCCTAATAACTCCAGAATAATTTTAGTATAAATGTCAGAAATGACAAATAATTAAATAAAACAAAAAGAAGACGCAACAAAACAAAACCACTCATAATTGGAGTCAAAAGAGAGGATTGGTTTTGTGATTCTTGACACAGGTCAAGAATCCCAGGAGGCAAAAAACACAAGACAGTAACACAAAATAAAGATTCAGATTCACACTTGTTAACAGGTGTTAAATGTAGAGAAACATGTTTCAGTTACATCAATAAAAAACAGTATTACAATTGTAGTAACAGCCTGAAAGTCAGTGATTCTATAAATAAGTGTGATTTTTAATTTACAGGCTTCTGCCCACAGTGATGATGCACATGCACACAAGAAAACAACAATTTAAAAGTGTTGAATGTAAGTCAAAAAAGGTGCAAGAGAAAGAGAGCAAAGGAGAGAAACGAAAGCAAGTGAGTCAGACTATAAACATTTAGTAGGGCTGATGTTGTCCAGTCACTGTGAAAACTGACACTTAAACTACCAACAATGCAACTCCCTAAGTCAGGGCTAACCAACCTGGTGCCTCTAACTAAGGTGGAGTGTGTTCCAAAAGACAAAACAAGTCCAAAAAGGGTAAAAATTCCACCTTTTGAGCAAAGGTTACACTTAGAATGATATTTGAATCGGCAAAATCATGGTGGTCAGAAGAGTGGTAAGTCAACAAGAAGTAGCTCTTCATATTACCGAGTTTTACGTTGCTTCATTTCTGCGTTCATAAACAACGCTGTTTCCCTCTAAAATCAAGACACTGCAAATGGTCAAAATGTTTGGCCTTTTTAACTGAATAGTTAAATAAGATCTTGGATTTCAGGTGTCAAACTACCACATGTTGCCAGAAAGGGATGGTGATGACGCCATTAGAGGATAGAAAAGAAAGAAGCATTTTAACCACCTGGGAAATGGTGATTAAAAATTTATCATTTTGGTAAATTTAACGAAAAAACAACCTTTCCTTTCGTTTGTCCTTTCGTTTAAGAAAAAGGTAAAAGACATCGGACCTGAAGAAGCCATCCCTGTAGTATAGGAAACAGTGTCCCCCAACCTTTTTTGCGCCACTCGTTCGCGCCGGTCGTTAAGTTGTGGCAGATAAATACACGTTAATAAAATTAAATTTCCAGTGTCTAAAATATTTTCCTACCTATAAAATCTTCCTGCCCGAATTAACTGGATTTCTGAAGTGCACACAGCCTATAACTTATTGCTACCAGAGCAGTATACAAGGTTAGAATCTTGTGTTAATGACTCGTCATTTTGAGTTTATTGTTGTTGTCTTCACTGAGAAAATATTTCCTCATCAAATACAGTTGCATTATTGATGATGGAATCCTAGCCATTCTATTGGTCAGTTCTTTTGTTGATATGGGTATGGATCAAGTGGAAGTAATAGACAGATGGGGCCAAAAGGAAACATTATTTCTCTGCGGCCCAGCAACAATTCCCACTCGGACCGGTACCCGGCCGGTAGTTAAGTTTTACTGCAGTAAAATTCTGATGAGCGTAATCTCGCAATACTCATTATACACAAGTAACAGGGAAAGACAAAATCAGTGAAAGGGTAAAGGATCTTGGTGGGTGGTCAAAAAAAGTTTTAACACTATCTCGTTTGCTCCTAAAAACAGCGATAACCTTCTGTCCAGGCTGTGCTCTGATTTCTCAGACTCCACTCTACTATGCTAAGAGCATTACGTTTCAGGTGCTTGGCCGACTGCGCCTGCTAAATATAGACTCTGAGAGATTTCCCTGGAAAACGACACACTCTAGGGGCAGGTGGCATGCTCTCTGCAAGCGTGGGTTTGTGTATCACTAAGTCAATGTTCATAGTCTGTATATAGTTTCTGTCAAAACTGAAAAAAATTTCTATTAGACTAGATAGATATCAACCAGTAGGGGGCGATAATTTACTCCAAGTGTAACAAGTTTGGTGATATATTTATCTCTTTGTTGTAAAAAAGTATTCTAGTAGTATTCACCAAAGTACATCATATTTTGAAACTGTGAAAAGCTGAGCTTTAAAAATGAGCAGTTCAGCAGTAAGTATTCACAGGATCATGGTGGGGAATAAACCATAAAGTTGATAAAAGTGTTAATATAACTCTAACGAAAAGCTCTCTACATGTTCAAAAAAGTTACTATAAATTAAGACAAGCACTCGCTTTTTAGGAAAACCCAAAAGTGTGTTCAGGAGTAAAGCCAGTACATTTAGTTTTATTTATAGAGCCCATTATCACCCAGTTGCCTTCAGGGACTTCTGAATCTGCGCTGCTTACACCCGGGCCTTTCTTGGTTTAATTAAAATTATTTATAATTTTATATGTAAAATTAAAATGTCAAATTTAATCAAGTAGATTAACCAGCAGGTCCAAACCTACATGGTTATGAGCAGGATATGTGCAGTTAGTGTAGCCCTGAAAGTGGAATTTCTACTGCATAAGCTGCTGTTGCCTGTTCTCTTGTTGCTCTTTGATGCAGCAATTTATTAAAAGTATTGGAAAATCAAGGTCCTGTTCTGACCTTGTATCAGAATTGACTTAAATGTGATGGTGACTTAACCTAACGCCTGTGAAACAAGACTTAGAAAAACACCCTGGTAATTTTGATTCTGTCAGTGAGCAGGGCCAGTTATACCATTTATTGTTAAAATGTAATTCATATTTTAATGTTTCATACTGTTTAATGTTTGTACTGGTTTATTCTGTTTTAAGCCCTCACTACCACATTACCACATTATAGTATATAGAATAGTCATTGCATTATTATACTGTGTACTTTACACTATATTACTTTGTTTCAAGTACTCATTGCAATATTATACTGTATTTTACACCATATTACTTTGTTTCAAGTATCCACTGCACCACTATAATGTATTTTACACGGTACCACATTGTATTTGACACTCTACTGTTACAAATAGACTGCAGACTCCAGACGATGTATGACATTGTTTCAAGTACTACCTCATCCTATTTACTATGGTCATCACTGAACTGATATGATTGTGTTTGGTTGTTCATACAATGTCACCTCTTGTAAATATACTGTAGTGTATTTTGTATTGCCTTTGCACCGTGGACTGCAATTTCATTGTGCCATATATGCAGCATATATGGTATATATGACAATAAAGTTGACTTGGACGTGACTTTGAACAGTAAAATACTCAAGTGTAACCCAATGTTTGTCTCTGTAAAGTGTAGATAATACTGGCACTATACTTACTGTTATTACTTTTTCATTGAATAAGTATACACTGAGTAATGATTGATTTATTTGCAGATGGGACAGACATTTTAATGGGGACGTTTTAATATTTATGTAACATCGCATTAGAGCAATACTTCTTTACAGTAAAACAGAGTGATTGTGTCCACAAATCTTACCTGTGCCTTTGTTACGATCCACGAAGCAGTATTTCAGTTCATATTCCTTCAGAATTTCATGGACTTCCTACAAAAAAAACAGACATAAGTATATTTTTTTAAATCAAATTAAATGTGCATGCAAAACACCAAATGGATTACTTTTCAAATCCTGCTTTTTAGAAGGAGTCTGGTGTCAGGAAGAATCCTTCTTGTTTCATCTCTGACAAGAAAAGATGCGATAGCACAGGAAGAGATTCTTTTCTCCTCCCCTGTCTGAGCACATTATGAACTCCACCACTCACGGCTAACGCTCTGTTAGCCCCAGTGCCTTCGCCTTGTGGATTTCATTGCCTCATAGACACACAAGTCAATGACAGCACAAACCATTCAGAGCCGGCATCAAGAGGTTTTTCTATTTTCTTAGATGCACTACTGTGATACGAGGGAGCTTGTACAATTCAGTCACTGTCAAAACTGTCCAAGGACACAACAGTTCCAGATCGAACAGGAACACAGTGTAGGTGGAAGGACCGAGAGTGAGCAGAAAATAGGGGGGGGGGAAACCCAAGTGTAAAAAAACAAGCCGTAAGCTTCAGTCTGAACTCTGTGACGGTAGAGAATCACTTCCCCTGAAAGCAATTATTGCTAAGTGCCGCCAGAGACCCTACGTAATGGCCAGTCTACAGTTGATGATTGCACATCAGACAGAAACTTTGCCCCATTTTAACTTAAAATCTAATCGGTGAATTGCCAAAATCGAAGTTTACTGTGGAACAGTTGGAGCGACAAGTCTATTTGTCTTCCAAATACATGACTTGGGTTTCATTCAGCAGGATGAAGGTCACTCAACTACACAGTGATTCAATGGTCAGACAAATGAGGTGGCCAAAGGAGGAGTGTAAAATTTACTAGAACACAACTGCAGTCTCTGGTGACCTTATAAAACAGAATGTCTCTGTTTTGCAAAGGGAGAAATCTGGTTGATGCATTGGCATCCTAAAAAAAATCGCACATGTAATAACTATATTGCATCTACCATATGTCCATACAAGCTGCTTATCAAACACAATAACAATGTGATATAAAACCATAGACAAGGGGTATCAAACTCACAGCCCGTGGGCCATTTGCGGCCCGTGGGATAAAATTTTGTGTCCCCCACCTTGAGGTGAAAGTTGAATTTATAATAATATTTTAGATTTGTTCTCCACATTTTATGGTAAATCCTATATTTCTCCAAAGCCTGATCCACTGTCTCCATCTGGTTCAGTGTTGTATTACACAGAATCAATGGGAAACTGATTTATATTATTATTTAATTTTTTGAACACTAAAAGCTGACGCAGCCCATTGGTGAAATGATAGTGAGGGTGGTGTCCTTCAACTTTCCCTCAAGTTTGAGACTCCCGATATCGGCCATCAACCTTCAGCACTTTTAATGTTGAATGTGTCCTAATATGAAACATATTTGCCTTTCTACACCATATCTGCAGATAAGATTGTCTTAATGTTTTACTAGTCGATTTTATCCGCATATTTTAGGCACGGAAACGTATCTTATTATTTTATTTGCAGCAGTTGTGGGAAAGTTTCTTCCTTCACCTGCAGCCTCAGGGGCTTTATGCAGTATGCTGCGCCGCATTATCCGCCTTTGCACCTGACTGCAAATCAAATCCTGTAGACCATAATATTATCTTGTCCAATAAAGTCAAAAATTGTCACATCCGCTGGACAAATTCTCGTATTAGTCATGAATAGTTTTGGAGCAGGTAGCGTTTATCAAACTGGAGCGTGTTTGTTCAATTAGAAAAGATTTATGGGTCTAAACTAAATAAAAATATTCCTTGAAAAGCCCAGACACTTTTCCATTTGTATTTTTGAAAAAGCACTCACTTCTTGCCAAAATGAGTAACTTCGAGAGCTCTCACTCCTTGGTTTTCTTAAGCAAAAACACAGGCATGAACTTGGGAAACAAATCACTAAGGATATAATGATCCAGGAGAAGGTTCTACTCTATGATGTCAGCTAATGCCTCGCAATCTGAGCTGTTATTCACAACTGCTTTGTTAATGCCGGACATATATCCACTGTTGGGTAATGAAAGCAGAAAAGGGTTTGTGGGTTGCTTTTTTTGTTCTGTACCTTTTAGTTCATAAGTGAGGCCTTTGGTGAGCCGTCAAAAAGGTCAATCTGCCAGCTCTTAGAGAACTCTGTGGAAAACATTCATGACTATGTATATACTGTACAGTAAATTGAGACTATGAGGAGGACAATTTAAAAGCCTACAAAATATCTACAGTATATTGTGCATTCATCACTCCATATTATGCTTCTGCTTCTTCTTTTCTCTCGGCTTGTTCCTTTTTTTCAGGGTGCTCCTTGTGCTCCCTCACTGCATCCATACATCTCTTTGCCCTTCCTCTTCATCTCCTACCTGGTAGCTCCATCTCTAGGATCAATCTCCTCCCAATGTCTCCACTGTCCCTCCTCTGAACATGTCCAAACCATCTCAATCTGGCTTCTCTAGCTTTTGCTCCAAACCAAACCCAAACCGCTGAAACCGTACTGTTTAAAGTACAAGCTATTAAATACATATATTGACACATTAAATACATATATTGACACAATATGAGACGCAGAGGAATCACTTTAAAAGTAAGGAATTCACTGTGAATTATTTACTTATCTTATTTGACATATTCCTAAAATCTGATGTTTTTTTAATTAGGTAAAGGGTTTTTCTATTTAATCAATATTGGCAATGAAATCAACTGTACGCAATGTTTGAAATTTCACATGCGAAGATGGTCTTTACGCCTTCCTGAAAGATTAAATGCCTACAAAGATACAAAAATGTAAATTCGATTCCTCGACCCCTGTGCGGAAAACTTATGCCATGTGTTTGTACATGTGCACAAAACCGAGAGGCAACAGTGCAAGTGTGTAAGCTGGGTCTGCATCTGAGTGTCTTTCACTCTGCTTGGCCTCCTTACTGCCAGTAAATGTGTCCTTGACCTACTGATTTACTTATACATGCTGTACAGGAAGAAAACAAAGGATGGCGCCCAGCTCTGCCCCCACGCACAGTGCAGTCAACCTGAAATTTTCATCAATACACAAACTACGCAACAGTGTACACTTACAGTAAATCTTTTTTTTTTTCATTAATAACACAAAATAAGCATATTTGTTGGTTGTTTGGTTAAGTAAACAGCCTTTTATGAATAAAACCTGGATGTTTAGGTATTTGATTTTATCAAAGGTATCAGATTAAATTAATTGATTCAGTGACCTTCCACTGGTGGCCCCCGTTCTAAATATTGAGCTATTGAATGATATTGATAACACTCCATATTCCATCAAACAGAGCTCAGTACCATCTGTATATGTATTAACAGTGTGATCAAAATCACAAGGACAAAAGCATATTAAAAGAATTCATACTTTGTTACTGGGATCTCAAACACAGTGTTGACCTATGGCACATTTCTCAACCATTCAAGTTTTTTTTTTTTTCATTTATGCCAATAAATGCAATCTAATGCAATTGCTTTGAATCAATGCATCATCCAGCACAACATTTCTGTGTTAACTTTTTCTTACAAATATAAAATATCTAAGATTTACTGCAAAAACACAAACAGGAGGAAACAGAAACACAGGTGGCTGAAACCATACATATCACAGATCACTGGCCCATCAAATCCCTGCATGGGGACCTTCTTAGAAAACATTCACTTGCATATTGTAAGTAGACAAGCATGAAACCACAAGAGAAGGAGTTTCTTCCTCTCATTTTCCCTGAAACCTTATGAAAAGCTGCAGCATTGCATTGTTGGCAACTGAACCAACAGAAAAGGCACTGGATATTATATTTAAAAAAAAATCCTTTCAAATTTTTAAGAAAACGTTAACATTTATGCCAGTTCCTCTTAACATCACGCTACGGAATGAAACCACACCATGAATGGAATTCATTTTTGAGTTGGATTTTATCTCGGCAACCAAAAGCAGCATCTGTATAATTACATCGTAGTCAAATATGTGTGGATGTCTGAGTTTTTCTTATCCCTTGTGATCGTACAGCGAGAGTCTGCTTCACTAACATGCTTTCATTTCCTTTTTTCAGTTGGTTTACATGTCTTATATAGAGGAGCGCCCTGATTTGATATCATTAAAAAAGGGAACTGGGAGGCTGAAAGAAGCAGGTGTCGCACCCTGAGACAGAACAAATCTGGCCACCCCACCCTTAACCCCCTTCTCCTCTCTGAACCCACTGTCTTGAAACAGGTGGTCTAAGAATGGAGGTTCAACCTGAGCCAACTGTACGTCCTCTGTGTGTGTCATTACAACAATCATCTGGACATGATGGCAAAGCATCAAATATCAACAGATTTTATTTTGGCATAAGCTACTAAGAGTTTCCAATGGTGGAGGATTAGCCCTACAAGATTATCACTTTAAGAGTTTTCCATTGATCAAAGGGTCGCCCCATTGAGTAATCTACTAGGATGCTGCCAACTGCACTCTGCCATATGTCCATCCTGACAAATCCTTCACTACTCTTCATGGTCTGGATGAGCCAAATTAACTCAGAAAATGACCTTCTGGACTATGAGACATTCCTAACCTTCATCTTGTTTGTCTATGATTAAGTGCTCTAATTACAGTTTACGTCTTAAAGTTTAAGATGGCTTCCATTTTTATCCCTCAATGATGGAATATACTGTAGTTCTGGGATCAAGATCAAATTTTTTTCTAAAAAAAAAAAAGAGATAAACTTATGCTTGTCAGATCTGATATGGGAAAATAAATTTAAAAAACGACAATGTGTTATCATTAGAGACCTAAAAATCTTTATACTGTCATTTTTATTGCTCCTTGAAGGTTGAATAAAAGTCCTTGTGGTGATTTAGAGAACTGATATGTATGTGGTTTGAAAAGCCAGACATCAAGAACTTGCCAGAACAAAATTAAAGTCTGTCAGAAGAAGCAGTTTTGAGGAGTCTCTAGTGGCAGGCTTATTAGGATAATAGGGGACAAAGGATGTCTAAAGTCTTACTAAATATTGTTATGTGACCTTTTAAATCACTTTGCCAAAACAGAGCCACAGCTGATTGATTAGGTTGTTGACTTTGGAGTATAAGGTCAAACCCACTTGCTGTGGGGCCTTTATAGGTAATCCAGGGGTTTAAGGAAGTGAAAGAAATAATTCCTCATCTCTTTTACAAGGTCAGTTTCATCATTGGTATCTGCCTGTTTTAATTCGTTTATCAAGGGATTTTAAGGACTAAGATATTGCTACATGAATAATGTATTCAACAACAAGGCCAAGCCCTTGCCTTGTTGAACTGCAGGGGTCACTATTCTCAAACTAAGCTTAACAAAACACAATAATGTTAAACAAACATAGAGGCAGTTGTGTTAGCAAGTGATAGTCAATATGACGTTGAAAGCAAGTTTTAATCACTAAACAGCAATATCATTAGGGTTGTCCGATATTAACTTTTGCCGATAGACGATATGTCTCAAACACCTAATTCCCGATACAAATTTTAACGTAGGTGATTTCAACTGAATTATTGTGATGCCCGACTTAAGACATTCTTTAAATAACTGCACAACATATAAAGACTACTTCACAAGTTGAAAATGAGTTGAAAAATGCAACATTTATTTTTTACATTTTGACCGAAAAAGTACCATGATTCTTTAAAGTAAACAAATTCTCTCTGCCTTAGACAGAATAACTTGGCAAACATTATTAACATTATAACCAGTGATCCCTAAATATTATGCTACATAAATCTATAGGATGTCATTTTTTATTTTTGCATATTTAATTATTTAATTATTTATATTCTTTACAACTAATAGTTGAGAGCAGTGATTTGTATTTCTGTTTTGGTAAATTAATATCAATAGTTTTTTTTCATATTGATGATGGTGGTTAATCTCAGAATTCTAAAACTGAATTTGACATAATAATAGTTTGCCATGTTTATTCATAACAAAATACTTATACCAGAATAGACCAACAGTGTTAATGTGTTGATCTGACCTATTTACAGAGGACAGGCTAATAGTTACATTGACATTGACAAAAATATCTGCTTAGCTTTAAGTACAGCGGTCAACTAATTTGTAGTGTGTACAAACAGGCAGTAAGTGATGGAGGTAAGAAGGTGATGAAGGCTGCCCACTGTCAGGTGGGACAAGGATTCATGAACATCTGCCACTGACACAAGCTCATATCAAGCAATGTAAAGTGTGAGAGGAAGTGAGTGGGAGGAGAGCAGCTTAGGCAAGAACCACTTTCGCAAACGCATCTGCAAACTCAAACACAGCCTTGTATACAAAAAGATTCAACTGGCCATACCCTCTCTCAACCTGCTCAACATTTTTTTTTGTGTAACTTAAAAAAAAGTGAATAAAAAACATCGCAGAAATCCTTGGAAGACAATCTCTTTTCAAATGCTTGAAAACTCACACTTGGTGCATGGATTTATTGAGACATCATTACTTTTTAATTCCACATAGAGAGGGGGTTTGAACAGTTGGATGAAAATCCTCTGCGCAAAATTTGTACTCCACTTTTTATAGAACACTTGGATTGATATTTATGCTAGAAATCGAAAGAGAAATCACATCTAGAGTACAGGACTCGTGAGCTCCGTTGCCATATTTCTTCTTGTTCTGGCTTCTTTCTTTCTTTTTTTTTTTACTTCAGCTGTTCGTTTGAGAACTTGTCAGCACATTATGCTTATTTCAGATTTGGAACATTTGCATCTATCTATGTTGGGGAGTGGAAGGCCTGAGATTGTGCTTTTTAATCAAACATTTTGTCAATATCTGATTAATGCCACTTTCATATAGTGTCCTGAACTGGTTTCTTTTAAATGGACCTCAGTTGCGTCAATGTTCATCTCTTCTGTGCATGAGGGTCACTTTGAGTCTTCATGCAGGAGTCTGGTAATGATCATTTTTGAAATATATATATTTCAAAAAAAACACAAAATAAAACTTGAGAAACAGAATCTACAGTGGGATTTTGTGACAGACTTCATACACAATGTATTGCATTTGTAGCTGTGTACTGAGTTCACGTTAGGTTTTTTTAAAAAACTTTTTTTTTAGATTTACAGCAGCAGTGATGACGAGTTAGAGAGTTAGCAATTACCATCTCTACTCTAACTCCAACTACCTCCATGTCCTCCCTCACTGCATCCATCAATCTCCTCTTTGTCTCCCACCTAGTAGCTCCATATCTACGATCATTCTTCTAGCAATATCTCCACTACCCCCCCTCTGAACATGTCCAAACCATCTCAATCTGTCTTCTGTACCTTTTTCTCCAAACCTTCCTGTCTTTGTTGTTCCATTAATCACCTTATTCCTGATCCTGTCCATCCTAATCAACCCTAAAGAGAACCTCAGCATCTTTATCTCCTCCACATCTAGCCTCCTGCCACCTATTCCTAGTGTCTCTAATCCATCCATCATAGCTGGTCTCACAACTGCCTGTGAACTCTGTTATACCTCAATAACTACAAAAAAAAATCACAATCAATCGCATAACCATCCTGTTGTTATTCCTCAAATTTCCTGCAAATAGGCATATTCTCACTCCTTGGTTATCTGCCCTCTAATCTAACCCCTGTTTTCCTTTTCACACAGCTCTCTTCCCTCCCCCTTCCTCGCCCTGAGATGAGGACTGTCAGCAGAGCCATATATCTGACAAAGTGCTCCACAGACTCCAAACACAGACACACAAACCCACACACCGTCTACCGTACAGTGTTCACTAATGGAAAAGCAAGGAAATGCGAGATGGAGTCGACTGGATGTCTCAGTCCAACAGACAGGTTAAATACAAAGCATTCAAACAGTTTTATTTGCATTGATCATGTCCCAGGTATTGTTGAAGGTCCATAGGTGGTATAGAGAGCAAATAACTCGCACATGCACAAAGTTCTGTTACAACAGAGGATATCAGCAGAAACAAAGGGCCTCCAAAGCTAAAACTGTACAACAGTTAGAAAACAAAATAAAATGTAAAATACAGTAATTTAATCCCCAATTTCAGAGGCTTCAGAGACTTTGCAAGTTCAGAGGCTTGAAAATAAAAAACAGACACCAAAATTAAAGATCACATCAGTATATAACCTGAACCACACAATATTTATGGTCCTCTGGTTGTTAACCAGCAGCTTCAACCCACCCTGAGTGCTAATCGTTGCCGTTTCCGTATCAAGAGGCTTAGATTATTTTGAATTTGTTTTTTTTGTTTTTTTTTTGGATCCGCATCTCATGACTAATCAGTGCAGTCACTCAACAGATATTTACACAAGTCTACATTTCCAACACAAGTGCAATCATTAGATTGCAACTGTTAACCATTTCAGTCCTGCTTTCGAGACGTGAACGGAACCTTAATTCATTATTCTACCTAACGTTGTGGTTTCAAATGGAAACGGTTAACCTCGGTTTGCAGCTCTGGGGCCTGTGGGGATGTTTAATCTATATGATTTATTTGATCTGATTATTTTTTTCAAATTCAAACCATTAAATCAAAAGCCCATACTGTAAATGCAGCACTTTGCCTTTAACTGGACAGATAGATTTATGTGGCGTACTGAGCTGGGCGGGCTTGGTGTTGCGCTGCTCTGGCTTACTTAACATATCTCGCTCAATGTGAAACATAAATATGTTTATAATACAGAGAAAGAGAAAATCCCTGTGTTCCTTCACCTAATCCGTGTGACTTTCCCTGCTCTTCCCTGGTTCCCCTCAATCTCACCCTGCCTCACTCCTCTCCTTGTCCTATTCCCCCACCTAATACACATAAACTAAACACACGGAGCGTTGACAGATTGCTGCTGCTTCTTCCTTGGCAGTGTGTCTCTTTCTAAGAATGTCGAGCGCTACAACTGAAGAAAAACAGCATCAGCGCCTTTGAAACGCTGTCTCATGAAGACTTGTACTCTGACACCAGGGAAATGAAAAAGGTCATGAATTTATAAACAGTGGAGCAGCTCTGTATTCTTTGACAAGAAACATGCGCTGGAATTTGCGTTCACGTACAACAAACATTGAAAGGAGAACTGACTGATCTGCCTCCGCCTCCAGGGAAGGAATCTTAGTGTCATGAAATTGCACGAATCCTCATGTCTTCAAAGAAAATCTACTTCATTTCGAGCAACTGCTTAAATAAATTGTAAATAACTCACTGATTACAGAAAACTAGCTGATATAAACAATAAGTTAGTACTTAAATTTTACTTTTCTTGTCTATGAAGCACATTCTGTTGCACATCCCAGCCAACTTTTTAATTCTGGAAATCATATATTTAAGTGAAACTTTAGGAATTTGGGGCGATAAATCCAATCTATATAGGTTTTACCTTGCAACTTTCACTCGGCATTCTATAAAAATTTTATCTAATTTTTGGGTAATGTTCGTTTATTTATTTTTGCTGTGTGTATTTGCAAGTGTTTAGATTAATGTAGACACATTTTATTCCATTGAATTACCTTTTGTTCAGAGTATCTCAGTTCTCAAAAATTGAAACTTAATTACTTACACTACTGTTAACGGTAGGAGGCGCTGCAGAAACAGTTTAAAGACTCTAGCAACTTTGAATTGTTTTTTATGCCACACAAATCTTCTGTTCTTGTGTTCTGAAAATCTGGAATTGTAATTTATGATGAACAATTCTTGGTTAGTCTCGTGACTTTTACCAGTTTTATGGGGTTTTTTTAAGGTTTTACAAGGTTGGCAACTCCTTCTTACAGCACTTATACCTCTAGAAAAAAAAACACAGGAAAGCTCATGGGAATGTTCTAGAAAATCCCAGATCCAGGCAAAAACAGGAGTGATCAATGAATGGTTTGATTTGTAGTGGCTAAAGGCTTTTGACCGATAAATCTTTTGAAACGTACTTCTAGAGAATTAATTTACTTTGTTAATGATATTGTTTTTTTTTTCTTAGTACTAGTGTTTTCATTAGTATCTTTTTAAGTATTTGTGCCCGTTTATGGACTAAAGAGAGATGTTTTTTTATACAGTACAGTATAAATAAAGTATACAAGTATATGTGACATGTTGGTGCGGACATTAAAATATATATGCGGTTATTAAAATATATATATTTTAGACATAATTGAGTATAATATGCCACTACCTCAACACTAAAATGTAGTGTTGAGGTCTGAAAACATTTGCAGTGTCAATAGGTAGAAATAAAAAAATAAAAACTCACTTAAGTCACTTGATAATTGCCACCTGTATGACTTTTTTAAAACCTTAAAATACTAAGAAAACAAATACGATAAGAAAGTGCAAAAAAGCAAACAATATAGAAAACACCGTCGATTAAATCATGTGTAAGAAAAAACTCCCAAACTCGTAACTTTCCTTGTTTTCCCCCTTTTTCGTTGCTGAGAAAACAAACTCGTACCTGGGTGGTGGTATCAGGCGGCAGGTTCTTGATGAGTATTTTCCTCCTGTTGCTCAGCTCCTGTCGAGTTTTGGCCAGCCTCCTCGCTACCTCCTCCGGGTCCAGGTCCGGCAGCTCCCGGAGACTGATAACCGACTCGGAAGACTGAGTCGCCGCCACCGTCGCTTCCTCTTCTTCCTCCTGCTGCCGGCTCTCGGGACTGTCCATCTCCGGGGAAAGTGCGCTCTCTCGGGCTAGAGAAGAGTGAACGGTCAGCGGCTGAATGGATGAGGCTGCCGCCATCTTGGCTGACTGAGTGAAAAGTGGGTGAGGAGGGAAAGGCAGAGAGACGGAGAGAGACGGAGGGAGCGAGGGAGGTGTGTCATGAGGAGATTTATCAGAAAGGAGAGACAGTAAAGGTAAATTAATAAGTCCGTTTACTTCTTTATATTGTGTTTATGAGCAAAATAACCCGTTGTTTTTAGCTGTTCATACTATCGCAATGTTGTAAAATGTTTATGTTTTGCCGCTCTTACGGACCTCGGACTCCTGGCGACTCGAATTGTCTGATAATTGAATAGAAACCAATGAAACACCAATTAAATAGTTCATAAAATGTTTAAAAAATATGTTATTATATGAATAGTTATTATCAATAGTGATGCTGCCCTCTTGTAGTGTTTTTTTAAAGATTTAGTTGAGTTAAGTAGCAAAGTGGTCAGCCCTCACACTCAAGAAAATCACTAGATTATCGTTTATGGTTTTATTTTCTTGGGATGCCACTGAGAATCAATGTTTTCCATCTCCCCCTGTCCTCTGTATCTCGTACTCTGACCCTAACTACCTCCATGTCCTCCCTCACTGCATCTATAACTCACCTCTTTGTCTCCTACCTGGTAG
Source organism: Paraplagusia blochii (assembly GCA_016785265.1). NCBI lineage: Eukaryota > Metazoa > Chordata > Actinopteri > Pleuronectiformes > Cynoglossidae > Paraplagusia > Paraplagusia blochii. The sequence continues at coordinate 24,304 of JAFBJS010057813.1, forward strand.
CGCCATCTCTAGGATCATTCTTCTACCAATGTATCCATTTTCCCTCCTCTGAACATGTCCAAACCATCACAATCTGGCTTCTCTAGCATTTTCTTCAAAACTTTCCTGTTTTTCTTATAAAGACTTCATTCCATATCCTGTCCATCCTTTTACTACACCTTATCAGCTTTATCTGTTGTCCACTCCCTCTGCCTTTGTCTGTCATATCCTTTTCAGCCATCTTTGTCCAATATAATGTCTATCAATCATCACCACATGTCCAAACACACTCAACCTCTTAAGCAAGGCATACACTGCACATTTTTTTTTTCACACTGAACAAGTTAATCGCAGGGAATAGTACAGAAGGAGCCACGAGGTTAGAGATGGAGCTACCAGGTAGGAGATGGAGCTACCAGGTAGGAGTCAAAGAGGCCAGAGAGGAAATTGTCGCCAAGACTGCTTTGGGTCAAAGCATCTGCCAAATCTATTCTTAAGTAATGTACTATAATGTAATGTCAATGAAGATTAGGGGGAGGAAGAAGAATGTAGCTGCTAGAACAATACTCAGCAACCAAAAACACTTTGCATCCTTCTGATTTGCTGAGAATCTTGGTCACTGCCAGTGAAAATCTCAGCATCTTCATCCATGAAACGTAAGATGAAGGAATAAGCAGAGCTGGGAGTTGGCATTAACGTAACCCGAGGAATCAAGAGTTTCTCTTTAACCCAGTCCTCGGAGTTGGAGGGACATGATCAGCCTATTGGGGAAAAACTAATATAACAGAATTCTTGAAGTGAGACTGTAGATGAGATGTTGAAATCCATGTTTAATTAGTTCAGAAAAGGAGCTATTAAAATATGGTCAAATCTCCCCTGGAGGTCCACAGCTGGTACCCAGCACTATTTCACTTCAATCTGTCCTGCTGTGATACACTCTGGTTCAGACTTGTCTGTCACAATGTGTTCTTGAAATATCCAGAGGCAATTGGACGCTTGAATAATAAATGTATCAGTTTTGTGGGAGAAGTTTTAGGCATAAATATATATAAACCAGTTAACTCACACTTTGATGGGAGACTCAAAGCTGTTGACCATCTTAAAGACTAGTATGGTATGAATGTTTTCATTTATTTCTATATTTATATTTTATTTTTTATTTATTTCAAGCTTTGATCCGACCACAGTTTTTTTCTATCTTATTTTACTAATTTATAAATACTCTTTTTCAACCTTTATTTTATCTACTTTGTTTTACTTTCACCAATAACAACAAACCACATTCTCTATATTTGTATAAAAAATATATATATTTGTATTTTGGTTTTTTTTGTATAAAAAAACAAAACAAGAAACATTAATGTTTAAACATTTACTTTCTAAACAGGAAGACTAAACAGAAATAAAAACAAATAAGCTCAATTGATAAAGTACCTAGGATTTATTCTAACACAATGTGTGCCTGTTTGCTTGTAGTATTTATTTTATCTGATATTTCTTTCAATCAACAAAGTCGCCCTCTAGTGGCGCCCAAGATTACTGATTGGGACCAACGTGGTAATGTTGGCATGGTACAAATGTCAAAAATATTAGGAGACTTTGTTTGAAATGTGACTTCAAAATCCAAAAAAGTGGAAAAGTGCATGGTAAACATACTGTAGCTGCATTAGTGTGTTATTTTTTAAGTTTTAAACCCATTGTACAGTGTATATTTATTAAAAAGTCATATGTTTGTAGTAAATCCAAATTTCTCTGTATGAGCAGAGGAGGAAATAAGAAAGACTAGGATGATGTATATCTCTGCACTGATCCACTGAGTGCCTACCACACAGCCACAGGAGCCCGACTGCCTGCCTGCCCACCGTGGGTGGAAAGCTGCTCCTGGCAAACACAAGAGGCACAGAGCTCCCCGCCGAGTCCTCACAATACTCATGTAGTTTCCTCAGGCAGCATTAGACCTGAAAACGCACATGCACACACACACACGCAAACTACATACTACACACTCAGCCGATGGTTTCACAATCACAAAGGCACAAGCATGTCAGTGTGCGCAAATCAACCCACTTAGAAAATATTTAGAGCAATGATTATGTGGAGGCCTGAAAGAGTCGCCGAAATCAAACTCCATCGTCCAACCACCACGTCCTCTCTTTCGCACCATCTGTGTCAAGCATTTGTTGGCAGATTGGAGTCCAGACAATCACAGTTGTCAGTGGGTGAAATTTATGCTGCATTGCCAATAAGCTAAGGCAGTGTAACTGAACCACTGATATCGCATCTGAACCATTTCCTTTGGAAATTTTTAAAAAGTTTTCCTGTAAAACACATTCATATATTTTTGCAACAAATTTTACAAACATTATCTCCCAACTAAGCATTGTATGTACTGTACATAATAGTGTCAGAGTCTTGGTACTATATTCATTTGATACTCTAATGCACAGGTGTCGAACTCAGATCTGACCTGCAGTGTAACTATATTTGGACCCCAAGATCATATTACATATGTACGAGAGTTGGCCGACCAATATATTGCCCTTATATACTGGTAGGATTTGTAGTACAAGTGATGCATGGTCTTTGTTATAACACAGACATTTGTTGTAGGTCTGTTAAAAACATTAAAAGGATCTGGAAAGACTCAAGATGAGGCAAATATCATTGATATGTATTTTATTTCAAATTTAATTTATCATGTGTTGGTAATATTAATTGACTGTTTTAGATTCAATGCGACCAAAAATCAACAATGGCATAATCAATGGCACCGAAAGACAGGCAAGCTACGCAGTTGCTGGGGGCTCCACTAGGAGGCTTTTTTTTGCTTTGCTTCAGGCACTCATAGGGTGGGGGCCCCAGCAATATAAGATATTGCTGGGTTTTAATTGTGGCCCACTCTGAAATTGAGTTTGACACCCCTGCTCTAATGCAGTCCACTGAATGGCATGTACAATCAGTTTTTACGAGTCTGTAAAATGTGTTTACTTCATCAACATCAGTACGAAGTAAAGATATTTTTTTATATGAGACAAAGACAGGAACATGAATTACTGCAAGAGTTTAAAGCACAAGGAATTATTTTTAACAAAAATCGATGACGTGTCTGCCTCAGTCTGGGCCTCAACAAAACTTCAAATTTCCTACTTTAAAGGACTTTCTGTTGTATTGGGCCCAGGAGTAAAGTGAAAACTGTATTTGTAGTCTTCTCCACTGTCTTATTTCATGCTCCGGGAAGTTTAAATGGACATTATTTCCTTTATAGTGTAAAAAAAACTATTACTCAGTTAACCCAGAGAAGCAATTAGTAGCAGCCCTGATAAACAGTTTGCATCTAATCATGATTCGCAGCACTTTCTTCTTCTTCTCAGCTGCTTTGGGGTTTCCAAAAAGTGATTTAGGAAGCATTTTAAAACAATAGTTTTAAAGTGATGTGAGGAATGATGATCTAAAACATGTATTGAAATATAAAATTAAAATATTTCAACACTACTGTTGAAGGTGCACAGCTTTACAGAGCAAGGCATTCTACTATAGCATACTGTATGTTTGGCAATTTTGTTCTGTTCCTCCAACTGTACAGATGGCCAGCCAAGACCTGACATTAACAAGTCTCCTACGTTTTTAACTTTATAATATTCAAAGTTCAAAGACTGATTCTTTGAAAAATAGGTCTAATTTTGCTAAGACAGGTCTCTGAAGTGACTCTAAAAGAAGGTTAATTATTATTAATGTCTGTGTTAATCATTGAAATTTGTCATATTTTTGTCAGAGATTTTCACCCACTTCAAAATAACAATTTTAGATTCAGCTAGTATCCAAACATGTATGGGAGTCTGTTATGATATCAGTGACGTCTCTAACTTTTTGTGCAGGAACCAAACGCTTTTGGCATGTTGCCAAACGAAAACAGAAGAGATGGATTATTTTTTATTATATTATAATATATTATTTTGATATACACCTCGTGGAACAAACCAGCCACTAGGGGGCACAAGACGGTGTTTTGTTAGTGCTGGGTCCCAAGCCTGGATAAATGGTGAGGGTTGCGTCAGGAAGATCATCCGGTGTAAAACGTTGGCCAAATCAAACATGCAAGAGAACAAAATGATTTCCATACCAGATTGGTCGGGGCCCGGGTTATCAACGACCGCCAACAGTGCTGTTAACCTACAGAGTATGGTTAGAATTTGGACTACTATTGGTCGAAGACAAAGGAGAAGAGGAGGACATGGAGGAAGTTGGAGTTAAAGTTCAAGATACAGAGGACAGGGTGAGATGGAAATTGTTGATGTCGCTATGGCAAACCCTAGAAAAGGGACAAGCCAAAAAGAAAAGAAGAAGACACATTATGGAACAAAATGTTTGAAGCCCTGTTTGAGAGAGACTACTTCCATGTCAATGAGAAGGAAAAGCACACCTCCCACAGATATCTACAGAGAAAGAATGATCCGATTAAATCACTCCTTTCAGGAGTGCTTTGGTTTAAAAAAAGCTTATTTATCAATGTATCTTCCCTGGTATATGTTTACACAGTAGACCAGCAGTGTTGCTTTAAGAATTTACTCTGCCCAGTAACAATGGTTCCCTACCATCAGTACATCCAACTCTGGATTTAACTTCAACCAACAAGTCTGGAACTTTCACATCACAGAGAAGTAGGAGTCAGGCTTTGATCCGACCAGTCACACTATAGTCTGTGCCGGCTGACAGATTGGGGATTATGAATCATTGAGCAGCGGTTGTGTGAAAAGGCAGTAAGGACTCGCCTGTCACTTTCGCAGTCTGATTTCAGAGATGCGTGAATCACTCGACTAAGTGCTAAACAACATTTTCCGTGAGAGAACAATTAATTTGTTCTATCAGTTCCCCTGGCACATTAGAATACAGCACTGTTCCTCACTGAAGGACACACTCTGCTGCGTGCCGACTCATGTCACTCCAATACACCGGAGTGTTTTACCTACATGCAAATCAGAGCCCATAACAATAAGCTGTGCTTCACAAAGCTAGAGGGAAAAGAGCAGCAATTCTCCCTTCATTTGAAACACCAGAGCACTGCTGCTGCCTCACTTTGTCATCCAGTGATTCACAGCCGTCTGAAAGTGGGTGGGAGTAGAAAAGGGAAGAGAAGAAAGCAGGAAAATGTTCACCGCTGCTCACCGGGACTAAAAGTGTGAGGGCGTAGGTGGGCGCTGTGCCTGAGCGGGCAGAGTAGGCACCTGGGATGAGCTTAGTAGGAGTGTGGAGAGGATGAGTGATGGAGAAACTCTGAACCTGAGATGGCAGAGAGGTTCAATGTGCATGGGAGTTGATAGTGAGAACATGAGCACTTCTCACTCACTCACGCTGCACTCCTGTCAGTGGAGCAGCAGGAAATGTAAAATATGTGCCGCAAGCGCTGCCTTTATGAGTCCGCCGACACGCTGCAGGCACCCGATGAGAATCGGACGCTGTTTCATTTACTCTCATATCGAATATAAGGTAAAAGGGATGTGACCTATTAAAGAAGGCCGACCTAAAAACCACTGGGACAATATACACGACAGGTCCCAGCCCAAATTATGTCCTAATTACTGTGATCATGAGCGGAACTCCTCACCAGTGGAGCAGCTGAGCTTTTCAATATCACCAGACTGAGAGTCCGTAACGCCAACTCACCTAAATACAGACCATAAACATAATATCTGAAGACTGGAAGGAACTTGTTTTTTTGTACGTTTGTAGAGCCTGATGTAGGATGATGTTTGCAGGTGACATTGTGATCTGCAGTAAGGCAACAACTAGAAGAGAACCTAGAGAGGTGGAGGTTTGGACTTGAGATAAGAAAATGAAGGTCAGTCCTAGCAAGACAGAGTAGATGTGTGTCAATGAAAGGGAGAACAGTGGAAAGGAGCAGAGGTGGAGAAGGTGAAGGAGGTTAACTACTGAGGATCAACTGTTCAGAGCAGTGGAGACTGTGGAAGAGAGGAGAAGAATAGGGTGGAGTCAGGATGGAACAACTGGAGTCAGGAGTGATCTGAGATAGAAGAGAGTCAGCTAAGGTGAAGGGAAATGTTTACAGGACAGTTGTGAGACCAACCATGAATGGATGGATTAGAGACACTAGGAATAGGCAGAAGACAGAAAGCAGAGCTGGAGGTGGAGGCGTTAAAGATGTTGAGATTCTCTTGAGGAGAGACAAGGATGGACAGGATCAGGAATGAGGTGATTAGAGGGACAACACAGACAGGAAGGTTTGGAGAAAAAGCTAGAGAAAACAGAATAAGATGCTTTGGACATGTTCAGAGGAGGGACAGTGGAGACGTTGTTGAGACGTCTAGTTTAAGTTAAAGTAAGCGAGGACGGTGGGGATGGAAATTGTTGACTTGCTGTGACAATACCTGAAAAAAAGGGGACAAGACGAAAGGAAACGAAGAACAAGTTCAGTCTGATGTTTTTTAAACCTAGTCCCCCAGAATAATTCTCCTGTCTTTAGGAATGAGTTACAAATCCAGGATTACTTTATGGCTCCTCCAGTTATTTTCAGTGTGAGGCCTTGAGGCGACAGTTTTACTGTGCATTTAAATATTTTCAATTCATGAAATTGCTGTGCACGCACCAAAGACACTTGGTGGGAATGTCTTGTAATCTGAGATAGGGATATACACATGACCTCGTTCTTATTTCTACTGCTGACAGATTACTGAAAACACCAACTCATAACTATAACAATTCTTCTATCCTATAATACATCTTTTCCAACACAATGTGGATTTTTTTTTCATTTTCTATCAATTTCTTGAAAACTAAAAGACTGGAGGTTTCAGCACTGTAAAAAGCCTTCTTCTAATTCTTTCAATGTTTTCCATCTTCCCTTGTCCTCTGTATCTTCTTCTCTGACTCCAACTACCTTCATGTCCTCCCTCACTACATTCATTCTTCTCCTCTTTGTCTCCTACCTGGTACCTCCATCTCTAGGGTCATTCTTCTACCAATGTCTCCTCTGTCCCTCAACTGAACTCCACCAAACCATCTCAATCTGTCTTCTCTAGCTTCTTCTCCAAACCTTCCTGTCTGTGTTGTCCCTCTAATCACCTCATTCCTGACCCTGTCCTTCCTTGTCTCTCCTAAAGAGAATCTCAGCATCTTTAACTCCTCCACCTCCATCTCCTGTCTTCTACCTATTCATAGTGTCTCTAATCCCTCCATTATGACTGGTCTCACAACTGTCCTGTAAACCTTTCCCTTCACCTTAGCTGACTTTCTTCTATCACAGATCTCCTTGTTCCATCCTCACAAAATTCCTAAATGTGATTAAAACAGTTGAGTATATTTCTCAGTAGAAAGATAAATATTCATGTAACAGCAGTTCCACGTCTTCCAAATCATCTGACTTTAATACATGGATTCCTCTTCTGACTCTAAATGGCCATTTAAAGTTCACAAGTTGAAAAGTGTTTGCCACCAAAGTCATTTCAAAGCTGTGAAAATTGTTTTCATGCACAGTTTAACACATAGGCTTTGATTCAGGAAACTAGGACTCTGGACTGCTGCGTGTCTGCAGCAGTTGGCAGAGCAGAGATCGACCGAAAATGACCTGAGTTTGTTTCGACACGGAGCTCAACGCTCTAATCCATAAAGCAGAGAAGAGCAGCGAGACAGGAGAGGAGCAGAGACTGTGGGAGGCGGGGTCACAGAAGGAGAGGCATGAATGGATAAAAACAAACTGCTCAGGTTTATGGGACACAGCAAACAGCCACCAATGAGAGGCACCTGAGGGGAAGAGACAAGGGTCTCTCTACAGTCCTGGTCTACTTCAGAACACTCAGTGTGTCCCTCTCTCCTTTTTAACTTTCTACCTGGAGCAGAGACAATTTTGAGCTGCTCCCTGTGACCTCCTCCTGAAATAGGAGGTGCTGTTCTGTTTAGATCATATATTAAAATAAAAATGAGACCTCACAGGACCCAGCAGAGGAACGGGGACTTTGTCCACCTAAGATCTGTTAAAACGTATCAACAGAGAGGACGCTGTAACAGAACTTATGAGTTTTCTATCCTTGGTTACCTGATTAATTTCAGCTCAAACTAGTACTCACACATGATGTATGACACATAAAGACTCTTGAATCATGAATCCCTACTCATATGGGCAAGTTACTTTAAAAAAGTAACGCATCACTTATTAGTTACTGCTCTGAAAAAGTAACTAGTTATGTTAACAGTTACTAAATCATAAATGTAACTAATAAACAGTTACTTTACTTTAAAAATACATTAAAGTTTAGTGTTCTGTAGCAACTATCATAATGAAATGTACTGGTACAATAAAAACTAAATAGATGTTTAGACATTTTGACAGGCATCTTTATTGTAACCTCAACTTGCCACTTGCCGTCGTCTTGCTTGTGGGTGTGTGCTGCTGTACCGCGTCGCCTTTGTGCGAAAGAGATTGTTTATTTCCATATAAGGCAAGAAGACCCACCCAGGTCTCTTTCTGATTGGATAAGCCTGAAACGTTAACGTATGTCAACCAATCATTGCTCCTCTTCAACACATGGGTTCAGTTAGTGTGTACGGCCGTCTTTCACTCATGACTGACAGGCAACAGACAGACTCCACTGCCAAACAGTCCTCTCTCCGTGGTTGGGAGAAACTGTCCACAGATAGTAACAAGCCCCTTTATACCACTGTAACAATAACGGCGTTACTGAACGGGAAAAGTAACGCGTTACGTTAATAGTTATCTGGAAAAGTGGTTTCGGTACGTAATGGCGTTACTATCAAGGCATTAGTCCCAACACTGGAAATGATGAATTCAAACCAAAAATGAAATAAAGAAGAAGGAATAATCAAATACTTTTCTTCTGTTTGTCCTTATCCCTAAAAACGTGGTCAACTGGGGGAGAGAGGAAAACAAGTCTCTGGAGCTGTAGCAGCTCAGGTTCACACTGAAGCAGCTCCGCCATTTCTCCCATCCTCCCACTGCACGGCTTCAGAACCATGCTGCCTCTCCATCTGTGCTCGTCTCCCACATCTCCTGCCAGGAAACACCACGTGTTCTGAAAAGCCTCATAAATAAGTGATGGCTCTCCCATGCAGCCGTTATTCTTCCTGTTCCCACAGAGTGCACGACCTATGACTGAACATCGTCTTCAAACCTTCAGTATCTTCACACTCAGACACCGTTACACCTGAGAAGGTCGAGTGGAAGAAAGGATCCATGACTTTCAGACCTTAGAAGACAAAAACACACGAGTGCTACGACAGAGGGGACGATTTACTGTAATACTGCAGTAGATGGATTATGAAAAATATAATGTTTCAGTGAAGAGGAGTTTTATTTAATAATGCATGTTGAAGCTGGATTGTTTCTTGTAATAGAATCATCTTTGTCTCAGACTGGTTTGAGACCAGATTTTATCTTCTATTCTGGTCAAACCTGTAAAAAGTAATTTGTGGGGAAAACCTGACAGGCTGCCCCCCCCACTATTGCCTAACCTGCTCTTCTGCCAACCATTTCCACCTTCTTAAAAAAAAACAAACAAACCAATGTTCTATGAGTTTTGTTGTACAAAGAAAATCTTCTTCTTCTTCTCCTTTCAGTTAATCCTTTTTTTAGGGGTTGCCACAGCGAGTCAACAATTTCCATCTCACCTAACTAAAAGTCATCAAACCAAAATAAAACATCTTGGTAAATATCATTGGTAATTTGCATTCACACAAAAAAGTTCTGTGCTTTATTTTCAAACGTTTAGGTGCTAAACGGGGCAACAGTGGCCTAGTTAAAGAGGGAACTTGGCGCAGTAGGGCTCCAGGTTCAAGGCCACAGTTGCCAGGTTACCATTGAGGTCAACTGAAGATGCTCCCTGGACACTTAGAGTTGCCCACTGTTCACTTTGGTGATGGATTAAATGCATTGGTCACATATGGTTGTGTTCAGTGATGTGTGGTAATAACAAGAAGTTTGCTTTCCTTCCACCGCTCCATTTTTTCTCCAGGAAAGCAACCTCCTGGTCATTATGACATAGTGATCCACACCAATTCACACAACCAAATGTGACCAGTGGTCAGCTTTACAGTGGTGGCCTTGTGGTTAAGGAACTGGACAAGTTCAAATCCACCAACTGCCAGGTTACGACTGAGGTCCACTGAGCATGGCACTGTCCCCACTGGTGGATTGGAACCTGGAACCCTGCAGACTCTAGACTGCTTCCTTCACCACTAGGCCACCTTTGCCCCATTTTCACCCGCTAATCTATTATCAGGTCACACTGTACCACACTGTCAGCCTTCCTGTGGGTGGTGAGCCTGCTGGTAATTATGTGGGTGGATGGATGGATGGTGCCGGGTTGTCATGCAAAGCACCAAAGTGTCAACCTGGCATCCAGTAAAGAAGAACAGGCATTGCCAACCGGTTCCAGAAAGAGCTGCTGTGGCTGTAGGTTTTCGTGACCAACCAACGAGGAACACATGGTTTGACCAATCAGCTGTCTGCTGACTGAGATCAGTTGATTAAACCCATCAACCCAGGTGTGCCGCTGCTTGGTTGGAACGAAAACCTGCAACCACAGCAGCTTTTTCTGGAACAGGTTTACCAGGTGTCAACACCTGGAACAAACTAAATCTAGTGGTCCACAATGAAAAACTGGCATGAAGTCACGAGCCAGATTGAATATTTATGGAAAAACAAACTGTAAATATTTCCCCTTCTCCCGATATAAAATGCAAGGGCGGTGCTAGGGTTTCCTGGGACTCGTAGTAAGATTTTGCTGGGCCCCCACCCTATCAGTGCCCGCAGATTTTTGACTGGGCCTCCTAGCGGACAGAGCACCAAGCTACTGCTACTTGAAGTGCGGCACATTAATAATTTTTTTTTTTTCAAGAAAATCCAATCCTTGAATCATCCACTTAATATCATCAAAAATGTCAAATATTACATCACATCAGTGGTATTTGTTTTTTCTGTAGCCTCAGATCCTTTTTTATGTTTCAATCTTTTCTTAAAGACCAACAAAAAAAAATGTCTGCGCTGAAACAAAGACTATGCACTAATACTACATATCCTGCCAGTATATAAGGCCTATATACTGTGGGCCAACTCTAGTACATATTTGATATGATCTTTCAGGCCATATGTATTTACACTGCGGGCGATATTTGGCCCTCGGGCCTGAGTTTGGAACCTGTGATGTAGAACATGAAGCCTACCTTTACTGATCATAACCAAATGCAGTTACAACAGGAAAAAGAAAAAAAAGTCTGCAGTAGACAAGTATTATAAAACGCAAAATACATCCATGGCAGATGATCTCATCATCTCCCTGCAGGGTGTGGAGTTGAACTCTCCTCAGTCAGATGAACAACAGAAACGGATTATTGTTTCTTTCTGTGAAGTGAGTTACAGAAGCTGAACCTTGACCTGAAGGACTTGATTCTCTTGCAGCTATTTGTATTGACGGTTTCAAATCCGTTCTCTTTCTACCTTAAGCTCCGTCGACACCTCAGTGACTCATCTCACTCCGTCTTTATGTCCCTGACATGGACATCTCTTTAGTTCCCCTCCAGCCTGACGTCTTCATAGCCAACACTCAACACCTTTAACATCCTATCATAAAAAAAAAAATTCTGGATGTATTTTAGAGGGAAAAAAAGGAGCATTTGATTTTTTTTCCCCCACTTTTTTGTTTGTGATACAGCTCTTCAGTTAAATGGTAGAGGTTTTTCAACTTCCTTTTTGCACTCTTCTTCGCCAAGTTGGAAATGTTTTCTGGCAGACTGCGAGTTATCTTTTGGATATTTTCATCAATTTCTGTCATTTATTTTTGCTCGTTCTTACCCAAAACATCTTGGAGCAAATTTTATTCCATGCGCCCTACTGAGCCAAATTATCACCAAAATTGTTCCAAAACTTTTTTTTGTTCTGATTAAGAAATGTGTTTAAACCGATCCTATTGGAATTTCATTATTATTCATATAAACCAGTGCTTCTCAACTATTTTCCGTTACACCCCTCAGCAAGAAGAAAACAATTTGCACCCCACCACCCCCACCACCACCTACTCTCTGCCACAACTATAAATAATAGCATTTGTCCACAAAATAGTTCTAGGTACGCCTGTGCATAACATTGTATCCTTGTCAACATAAAGAAAACAAAAAAATAGAGATATATTTCAACTTACAAGGATGTGCAATTAAACTTGATTGTAATACGGCGGAAAAAATGCATGTTTCCCAGGGTTACATGCGCCCTCCTCATCACACCCCCGCCCCTCCACCCCCGGGTGGCCCGCCCCACTATTTGAGAAGCACTGTTTTAAACTACAGGCAGCATCAATAACCAAAAAACCTGCGTTCGTTTAGTGTAAAATCAACTTTATCACATTCACATTGCAATAAATCTCCATTCGATAACTTTATATGATACATGAGGGGCTGACGTACACGTGTTCCTTCAGTACATTAATGCATTTCATAGGGTGTTCTTTATAAACACACACGCACATACACACAAACACACACACACAGATACACAATCACGCATATACAAAATATAGTTGTCTACAATGGCTGTAAATACTGTTGTGAGGCGTCTATGAAAATAAAATCTCCCAGGGACACATCGGCTGAGACAACGGTGAAAAGTACCTTAAAAACATTTGAGAACTGCATCATTATATAACTTTAGCTGCTATCAATTTTTTTCTTTTTATCCTTTTTCTACTTTTGTGTTCTTAATCCATGTGGTGATTCAGCAATTTTTTCAGCCATAAAGTTCAACAGAAAATGTACCGAAATTTTAAAGAATCCGTACGTGAACAACCACGTCGGGACATGTTGAAGCCGCATGACAAACGCATTGAAAACGACACAAATACGAACAAAATCTAAAAAATACAAAAGTGTGTATTCATTTTTCCAAGTACTGACATTCATCCAATATGGACCTAGAGAAAAATAAATCTATTATAAAACGTCCAAGGCGTCCAAAAAAAAAAAAAATGAAAAATATATAGCGGGACGCCATGAACGGACGACTCAGCTGACTGCTCTGAGCAACGCTTGAAGCAAACGTCTGTATATGTCGTATATCTGACCGACAAGTCGACAAACAAGTGGAGTGTACAGGACAATAATATCTGTTTAGGATTCTCTATTTACACATCATAATGGATCTCTGAAGAAACAAAGCTCATTTTGGCACCAACTGGTGGCTGGAGGCCGCCATGACGGAGCGTCGCTCTGGTCAAGTGACTCTTCATCGGCATAAAAATAAGTGGATTTCCTTCCTTTAGAATAAATTGAACTATAATTCTCTGATAAGATCATGAGGAAAATACAAGAATGGGTCCAAGTGTTCGGAGACCATTCATTCACACAAACACAGACACACACACAGTTGAAGAAGCAGAGCTGTGTAGAGCAGAGGTGGAGTGGTTGACCACAGCAGTGGACGGAGGGATGTGACAGCAGCACGTCTCCTTCTTTACAATCTTGACAAAAAAAAAAGCTTCATCGTGGACAGCAATGAAAACTGAACCAACATTTTGGGTTAAAATAAGTTGGAAAAGTAAAATATTTTGTTCTGTTTTTCAGACCAGACAGTTTCTCAGGACAGAATTGTCCCTGATTTTATCTCACACGATGTCAAAGCAAACAAGTTGAAACTTCTCAAAGGTTCTACATGTGGTGGTAGAGTCATCTGGTCACTAAAGCTGTCATCTTGTATTTAGCTGGTTTCTAGGTAGAAAACATTCATTCATTCATTCGTATGCTTGTCCATTAACAACATTAATCTCCACGACTGTCACCCAAATCACATTGCACCATACTGTGAGACCTCCAGGACCACCGTGACCACTTCTTCTTCCTTGGTGCAGCTGTCACCTGAAACCTTCCAGACCCATGTCCACTTCCTTAACCGCTCGGCCAAAACTGCCCAAGGTCCGACATCACAATCGTAAATGGTTGATTTTTTTCACAGGAAGATTCCATAAATCTTCTGTACGAAAATCAGACAATGGAATACCACCAGTAGGTGGCGTCATTGCAACCAAATGGAAAGCTACGATCAATTCAGGGTAGAAATCCCAGAAGATGAAAATGATCATGTTCTTTTTCAAGCAGGTTTCACGGATGAGATCAGTGTCCAGTCTGAGGATGACCTCGGTCTACAGATGTCCGCACTCGTCTTGATTGTCCCGGCCGTTCGTCCTCACGGTATGTGCTCTGGTTTTCCATGTTTGAGGTTCCAGGTTCAAACAGTGAAGTTTGAGTTAATAATAAAAGTCTGTCACACAGCTAACTTTGTTAGGAAAATAGTCTCATTGACATTTGTCCTTCTGTGTTCGTCCAACTTTTGAGATGTGGACCAGTACAGAGAGGGCGACTGACTGGACCAGGCTGAGTGACCCGTGATCAGGCGGCATTGCGCTCTGTGTGAGTCCAGCTGCAGCCCTCGAGCCAAAAGGATTTTAAAAATTTCATTTCATTAATAAAAAGTTTTTCTTAAACAGTTTATCTCCCCCTGGTGGACAGACTGAGGATCAGCACTCGGCGTCCACACTGTGCACGGTGACCGCGGCCTGCAGGTGGTGCGTGTGCAGCGGGTGGTGGTGTGTGTGCGTGTGGCGATATGGGTGGAACTTGTGACTGAGCAAAGCAGCCGTTTGGGGCGGCGTGTCCAGGTCCAGGTCGTCATCGTGGTTACCCACATCAACGCCAGCTGATAGAGGGTCGTTGTTTCCGGGCGGATTTTCGCTGTCCTCCTGTGGACTCATGGTGCTGTAACCTGGACACAAACAAATGAAGATGCAGAAGAATTTGGAGTTAGATACATTAAAGAGGTTTTCCTTCATTTTTACAGTTTTGGCAAAGACACACAGTTGGGTCAGCAGCTCCTAGCATCTCCAAGGTTCTCCAGTGTTGGACCAGTCCAACGTGAAGAACTCTGCCCTGACACATCAGAACCAGACAACAGTCCAATGTTGACGGAGTAAAAAGCGATGTAGAAATCATGAGAAAATGGTAAAGGTAAGGAACCAAGGAACATGATGATGGTTGATGGTTCTGTTAAGTCATGAAAGTTTTGGATGGATGGATGAATAGGTGGATGGGTCAATGGGATGGATGAATATGAAAATCATCCATCCACCCATCCATATATCATCCATATGCGGATGGATGGATAGGAGGGTGGGTGGATGGATGGGTGGATAAATAGGTGGATGGGTGAATGGAAGGGAGGGTGGGTGGATGGATAGATGAATGGGTGGATGGATGAATATGTGGATGGATAGATAGATGGATAGATAGGTGGGTGGATGGATGGATGGGTGGATGATGGATAGATAGGTGGGTGGATGGGTGGATGATGGATAGATAGGTGGGTGGATGGATGGATGATGGATAGATGGATAGATAGGTGGGTGGATGGATGGATGATAGATGGACAGCTAGGTGGGTGGGTGGATGGATAGATGGGTGGGTGGATTAATGGTTGGATGATAGGTGGGTGCATAGATAGATAGATAGAAGGCACTGGTGCGACTTATACTCGACTGTTGTAGAGCTGTGCTTTCACATGGTGCCATTTATGACTTAAATATTTTTAAGGCTGCATAAAATAAATAAAAATGATCTGTTTTAAATCTCTCTTCCTGGGGCTACAACATTTGAGAAAGAACATACGAGTCTCATTCTAGCAGACAACAACATCCTGGTACACAAGCCTGGAAAATCTCTCCAAAGTGATCTGTGTAATTCAACACAGAGTCTTGTGAATACAATCAAACGCACTGTTCCTAAAGGCAATTTCAGCTCTTATATGGCACGGGGACAACTCAACGTCCTCGTTGGAGACGCTCACTCCCATATGTTCTCAGCTTTCACGCTGCAAATTGGGGGAAACAAAACAAAGCATACATATTTATGGCCACTTTCGCTCACATATGATTGGCCCGAGGAGGCGGCATCGGGAGCCAACAAGGCTTTTAGGATCGCCTACACGGGTAGGTGGAGCAGTGGGAGAGTGGCACTGCTGTCACGGGAAATTACTGGGTCATGGAATCAGTAAGTAACAGAGGGAACATAAGGAGGACGAAGTTCCATGAGACTGAAATCCGCCAATGTGGCACATTTTATTTTTCATACGCAACAAACTGGTGAATGGGATTCGCGGCTCGGGAAGCCAAGAATTTTACATGAGCCGTAGATTTACTCCAAATCTCATGGTTGAGCCTCTTCATCTACAGAAATTATAACTCCTAAGCACCGTGCTTTCATGACTTGATGGAGGCCCTGATTATATGGAGCAACGGTCCCCAACCTCTGGTCTGGGCACCGCTACTAGTCCGTGGGTGAATGGGGGCCGGGCCGCAGAGAAATAATGTTTCCTTTTGTCCCCATCTGTCTATTTCTTCCACTTGATCCATACCCATATCAACAAAAGAACTGACCAATAGAATGGCTAGGATTCCATCATCAATAATGCAACTATATTTGATTAGGAAATATTTTCTCAGTGAAGACAACAACAATAAAGTCAAAATGGCGCAGAGTCATTGATACAAGATTCTAAGTTTTTATACCGGTCTGGTAGCAGAAAATTATAGGCTGTGTGAACTTGAGAAATCCATGTTGTGCCCATGCACAGTTAATTTGGGTAGGAAAATTTTATGGATAGGAAAATATTTCAGAACACCAGAAATTAAATTTTATTGAGGGGTATTTATCTGCCACAACTTAACGGCCGGTCCGCGAAAATATTGGGGAACACTGGACTTAGACTTAGCTTCACCAATAAATACATGGTCAGTATCTATATTTTCTCTCCACATTTTTTGTTTTACACAAAATCAATGGAAAAAATTATACAACATTTTTTTTTCCTCTTTTACATTAAACATTGATAGCCTATGTGGCCCTTTGGTGAAATGACAGTGGGGCCAGTGGATCTCAACTTATTAGAGGTTGAGACCCCTGATATAGATAATGTGAAAATTTAATATGTTTCAAATCAAAAAGACACAGAGAAGAAAACAAGTAAACAACATGGAGCAGAATGATAAAACTGAGGGACCAGACTGACCACGTTAACCTACGTAGTAAAACACCACGAGAGATTGTTGGCACTAGAGAAGTATTTTAGGTATTCACCACTAGAGGGCTTGCATTATACTTCTCAGATGTTTGCGGCCTCCTCAGAGACAAGCAACCTTGTCCTACAGATGAACTAAGACAGGTTGTTCAAAGACTCATCTGGCTTAGAGCAGAGGAGACAAGACAAAGGACAAAGCTCTGAGCCAAGTATAACAAGTCAAAAACGGAAGACAGGAGACCCCCACAGGAGCGACGGAGAAGTGAGAGTTTGAAGAAAAGGACAGAGACTTCAAAGACGTCTCCGACTTGGCAGTTGCCAAATTGGCAAAGTTTATCCCTGCTGCCACCCCCCAACCCCAGAAGCATGAGCCAAGAGTTGAAGCAGGTCAGACAGCTTACTGTGTCCTGTTGACAACCTTCAACAGCAGCGGCTCAGGACCAGAAAGTCTGGCTCAATGTCGGGAGACACGGAGACAGAGACGGACTGACAGAAAGACTCTCATTAGAAGTGGCAGCGTCACGTCTTAGTCTACTCTCAGAGCAGCTGATTTTGGAAGAGACTTGTTTAAAGCCTTAAACAAAGTGATCTGCATTGACACCTCGTCAATCAGGAGACATCCATGTTGTAGCTATGGAACCAGAGGTAGATTTTAAACCAGGTGCGTCCTATTTGTCCCACTGCCTCTTCATTTCACTCTGCTCACTCCTCATTTCATCATTCTGTCTGTTTTTACATCATCTTTTCATTCTTTCATCTCCTGAGTGTCATTCACACCTGTGTAGGACAGGGCTCAGCCTTGATTGACGTTTTTTTTTCCCTGTCCAGCGTCTTTGACTTTCAGTAAGACAATTCTCTCCACATGTTTCATTGTTAGAATGAAATCACATTTAAGAATTCCCTGCCGTCTTACAGGTTCCTACAGGGGCCGTCATTAGAGTCTAATCTCCTCAAACCTGTGAAAACGTTCTGATTGATGCTAACTGAGCTCCACTTCCCCGTCCCTCAGGGTCCACAGATCCCATCCAAGTCCAGGGGGAGCTACTGCGTGTTGATGAACATCCTGTCTTGGCTGTGGTTTTAACATTGTTCATCTTCAGCTCTGGCTCTGATTACAGCGATGACACACACTCGTCTTTCAGGGATCAGATCAGTTTTGTAACCAACGTAAAAGTGAGTCATCTGAACTTTAAAGATCTTCTTGATCTGTCATTAAATAGAATTCATTATTTTAGTTTGTCCTTCACACTGTGGTGAGCTGCCAATCATTTATTATAATAAAGTCCTTTTTCTTCTCCTTTCAGCTTGTCCCTTTTTCAGGGGTTGCCACAGTGAGTCAACAATTTCCATCTCCCCCTGTCCTCTGTCTCCTCAACTCTAACTCCAACTACCTCCATGTCCTCCCTCACTACATCCATCAATCTCCTCTTTGTCTCCTACCTGGTACCTCCATCTCTAGGGTCATTCCTCTACCAATATATCCACTGTCCCTCCTCTGAACATGTCCAAACCATCTCAATCTGTCTTCTCTAACTAAAAGACCGGAGGTTTCAGCGCTGTAAAAATGCTTTCTTCTCAGTCTTTCAGTTGTCCCTTTTTCAGGGATGGCCACAGCAAATCATCATTTCCATCTCCCCTTGTCCTCTATCTTCTACTCTGACTCCAACTACATCATCCATCAATCTCCTCTTTGCCTCCTACCTTGCAGCTCCATATCTAGGATCATTCTTCTATCCATATCTCCACTGTCCCTCCTCTGAACATGTCCAAACCATCTCAATCTGTCTTCTCTAGCTTTTTCTCCAAGCCTTCCTGTCTGTGTTGTCCCTCTAATCACCTCATTCCTGATCCTGTCCATCCTTGTCTCTCCTCAAGAGAACCTCAGCAACCTTAACTCCTCCACCTTAAGCTCTGTCTCCTGTCTTCTACCTATTCCTAGTGTCTCTAATCCATCCATCATGGCTGGCGTCTTTTAAATCTTTTTGAGCTGCAGTTGTTGGTATCTTCATATGTTTGGACATAGTTGGAGGTGTACAGCACCACAAAACAGCAGGTATAAATACATCTATTGTACCGACCGGCTCCCTGCTCAGCTAGAGGTTCTTACCGTGGTCACTTTCTGTCCCGGACCGTCCCCAGTACCTTCGTCTCCTCTCGGGGGTGTGTGTGTGTCTCTCAATCACGGCAGCTATAAATCTGGTGTTACTGACTGTAAGTGAAGAGAGTGAAGAGACACACAGGTCAGAACCACTGCTGTGATAAACAGGAGGCGTCAAGATGTTACAGCGTATGAAGGTCGAGACCCAGATGGGAAATAAAAGGCAGTTTGTGATGAAGCTCTCAGAGCTCATCAGCGCCAACTCACTGATTCCTCTGTCCTCGTGGCTGTCCTCGTCCCTCTCGTCTCTCTCATTATCCAGGTTGGACATTCGCACTGACATTTCTGGAGCAACGTGGAGGTGAGGGGATCAGGAGGAGGGAGAGAGACAGAGAGAGGGAGAGACAGAAGGTAAGCAGGAGAGAGGGGAAAATTTAATACATATATGTCTGTGTGAGGACAATACAGCTGAAGGACAAGACTTTTGAGAACTTTGAGAACGTTCTAGAGACAGACCAACAGATTTAGTTTAGTGTTTTTTCAATCTCATGGTTAGGACTTCACAAGAATTCTACTGGGGTCACCAGAGATATCTCAGGATTGATTAAAAAAACTTCTTCAGCTTGTCCCTTTTTCAAGGGTTGCCACACCGAGTCAACAATTTCCATCTCCCCCTGTCCTCTGTATCTTCATCTCCAACTACCTCCTTGTCCTCCCTCACTGCATCCATCAACCTCCTCTTTGTCTCCTACCTGGTAGCTCCATCTCTAGGGTCATTCTTCTACCAATGTGTCCACTGTCTTCTCCTGTCTGTGTTGTCCCTCTAATCACCTCATTCCTGATCCTGTTCATCCTTGTCTCTCCTAAAGAGGACCTCTGCATCTTTAACTCCTCCACCTCCAGCTCTGTCTCCTGTCTTCTGCCTATTCCTAGTGTCTCTAACCCATCCATCATGACTGGTCTCACAACTGTCCTGTAAACATTTATATAATATAATTTCAATATTTCAATAATAATAAATAAAATATAGAATTATTTGCAGACAGTAAAGCAAACAAAATAATTTTCAGGAAAAATGTCTCTTGGTTCTGGGGTCTCAGATATTTGGAGCACAGATCTAGTCTATGAGACAGTACCAGTACCAGTACCAGTACCAGTGTTAACTGTTCAGATGTCAGTGAAGGAACCAGGAGATGTTATAATCCTGTGATTTGGATAAAGACCTTCTGTGTCTGTCAGTCATACCTTGTGCTGCCAGTGGTGACATGTGCTGATGTGAACGTCTGTGGATCTGGTGTCTGTAGGCGTACACGGCCAACACCAGCACCATGATACATCCCATAATGCCTCCAGCCACAGGGCCCACAGGGGCGCTCTTGATCATGTTCAGAGAAGCCACTTCTTCATCTGTGGGACAAATAAAAAGGGAAAAGTTCTGATGAGAAAAAAAAAAACAACACAAAAATAAAAACCTCATTCCTGAGTCCAGGAAGTGACCCCTCACCCATCAGCCCCAGGCCGTCTGCATACGGACTCTTGGCTCCGACGATGCCCCCGAAACACTCCTTCTGCAGGGCACAGTAGGGCTTGTCCAGGTGAGTCTTTCCGTCGCTGTCCACCGTGCACCATTCACAGTCCAACACCCCGAAACAGTCACTGCCACGGAGCAGAACAGACATTTGGTCAAGTTAAAAAAACCAGATCTCATACATGTTTTAATCTAGATGGACAAATGTCAGATAATTATATGACATAATAATACAATATTCAGATTTAACTGTTGTTAATAAAACGACAAAAGTGAAAACTATCAACAACACAGGCAAAAATGGAGTTTTAATATAATCCTACAAACGCAGCTCCCTTTTATTGCCACTAGATGGAACCATTGCACAACAGTAAAATTTGATTCACTCTGCAGTTATTTCTGAATGAAATTTCTTCACCAGGCAGGTTCACATTTTCCAATTTATGGCTTTGCAGAAATTGTGTGTGTGTGTGTGTGTACCTGCTGCTGTATCTCTGGCTGCAGCGAGTGTTAATGCACTGGGGCAGAGTGTCGTGCAGACTGGGATCAATCACATTCAGACTGATGGGTTCCTGGTGAACCTCACAACTGGGATTCCTGTGGAGCACAAACAACACAATTTACTGAAGATCAGGCGGAGGAAGAGGCGGAGCTAAACGTGTGGTTTAAATACGTAACAGACAAGAAAACCAAGTAGAAAACATGATTATGTTCCACATCATCCGAGAGAATTAGGAAAAAATATCACTCCAGGTCAACATGACGACACAGAGACAAATTTGTTCACTAAAGATTTACACAAAACTTAAACTTGCCTGTTTTCAGCAGTGGTGAGGTTGCCTGTGCATTCATTGACCTCTAGAGGGCACTCACATGGGCACTCACACTCATTCTGCTCCATTCTGAAACACAAAAACACATCATCATGCCTGACCTGGCATTTATAATTTTTCTCATCAACCTGAAACGACTTTTCTTGGAGATCAAACTCCTGACATTAACCCAAAGACGGAAACTCATCAGTGTCCTTTACCTGTGACAGTTGAGACAGAGACGGTCAACAGTGCTGCAGGCGCAAAATGCCAGAGAGTCGCATGTCTCGTTGACGATGCCAGCGAAGGCGTTGGTGCCAGGGATTCTCGTTAGACGGTACTTGGAGCAATGGCTGCCGTGGACCAGGTTAGTGAGGTCACCCTGACAGGAGAGATGAACCAAACCAAAAGGAATGCAATCAGTTTTAGATACGATGGATTAGTTAGGTTAACACACTGTTCAGTTATGAAGTAATCTTCTTCTCCTTTAGGCTTGTCCCTTATTTAGGGGTTGCCACAGCAAGTCAACAATTTCCATAAACCCCTGTCCTCTCCATCTTCTACTCTAACTCCAACTACCTCCATGTCCTCCCTCACTGCATCCATCAATCTCCTCTTTGTCTCCTACCTGGTAGCTCCATCTCTAGGATCATTCTTCTACCAATATAACCACTGTCCCTCCTCTGAACATGTCCAAACCATCTCAATCTGTCCCCCTAGCTTTTTCTCCAAACCTTCCTGTCTGTGTTGTCCCTCTAATCACCTCTCTCCTGATCCTGTCCATCCTTGTCTCTCCTAAAGAGAACCACAACATCTTTAACTCCTACCTGTCTCCTACCTTCTTCCTAGTGTCTCTAATCCATCCATCATGACTGGTCTCACCACTGTCCTGTTAACCTGTCCCTCCACCTTAGCTGACTCTCTTCTATCTCAGATCACTCCTGACTCTTTTCTCCAGTTGTTCCATCCTGACTTCACTTTATTCTTCTGCTCTGAACAGTTAATCCTCAGTATCTAAACTCCTCCACCTTCACCACCTTTGGTCCTTGTAACCTCACCATTCCACTGTTTCCTTTAATTATAAAGTAATAAAGAAATAAAATGTATGTAAATGTCTGCAAACATTTGAAATCAAAGTTCTCAGACATTAAAACAAAATGCAGATACAATAAATATTATATTATCCAAATAATTGACTGATAAACCAATAACAAGCTTACGTCTGCCATGTCAATAACCACCACTAGGAGGCAGTGCAGCACTATGTACCAGAGTGTGTGTTTTTTTTTTTTTTTGTTTTTTTTTTTTGCATCATCATTGTGAACAGGTTTTCCTGAGCTGTAAGTCAAACATGCAGAGAATCCACTTCTTCATCCGTGACTCACCACGATGCTGGTGTTGAATTTGTAGAAACGCTGCACCGTGCGGTCGCTGAAGCTGTTGCACAAGTTCTTCTTGACGAAGTTGGGGTGATTCAAGATGTCGTTGGCAACCAGCGGCTCCTGAGGCGTAGAAATTGGAGACAATTACGTAGAAGTTGGGGCATCGACCACAGAAACTGGATCAATGTGATATTTACAACAGAAATAACAATATCAGGAAGTGTTATTTAACCTTGTTGGACCATTGACTGGATTTCATTAAGGTATCTTCTAAGTCAGAGGTTCTCAGCTGGTCTCACTCAGGGACCCACACTTTCCTCTGGTCATTAAGTCGCGACACACTCTCACAGAATTTAAATATGACAAGTCATATTTTCTACTACCGCGGTTACCAAACGAGGGGGCTGCATGTGTCTGACGTGTGCCTTTCAAAATAAGAGACTATTATGGGTGTGCAAATTATTTGTTTTGGATCAAACTGAACCTAATCAGATCGAACTAGATCGATCGTTTATTTTATTTTATTTTTTTTTATGAATTGTTCCTGAATCGGATCGTAGCCTGTGAATCGAGATATGGATCGAATCATTATGTGAGTGAATGGTCACACCCCAAATATACACTATATATATATTAGGGGTGTGCAAATTAATCGTTTTGGATCAAACTAAACTGAATCGGATCGAACTGGATCGATTGTTTAATATTTTAATGAATCGTTCCTGAATCGGATCGTAGCCTTTGAATCAAGATATGAATCGGATCGTTATGTGAGTGAATCGTCACACCCCTAGAGACTATCCATAATAAAACACATGCTCAACAGCAGATTCACACCATTTAGCTGATTTTTGACCAGCTGTTCGTGACCCATTCAGAACGGGTCCGCAATCCACTTTTGGGTCGGTACGCACGGGTTGAGAACCACTCTGATGTTTTTACCTTGTGCGTGATGTGCTGCTGCTCTGCGGGGGCGTGTCCTTTGGGGTCGATGAGAGTGGGGTGGGCCACCAGGTAGCCTCTGTCCTCCATGATGAAACACCTACGTGAACAGACACGGAGACATTTTGTCCTCGGTGTTTGCTGTAAACAGAACGTTCCGTACGTCCCGTGTTTGATCAGATCACACAGTCAAATACGGCTTCATTCATCTGCATAACACTGCCTCCCATTGTTCCCCCAACGTTCTGCAGAAAAATGTGGCTCCTCCCTGAGCTAATCCTGTTTCATATGGACCATGAAACACCAACAGAGAGAATGACGGAGGAGCAGAGATGGAGAGAGTGAGGGGGCGATGGAGAGGGGACCGGGACTGAATGGAGTGAAGTGGAAAATAGGGGATAAAGGAAAAATGAGGGGTGAAGGTAAAGCTGGGGGAAGTATGTCAGACTGAGACAGAAGCAACACCACATTCCCAGATGGAATGCAGGGATAATGAGCTTATCTCCATTCCCTCCTTTTTCCCCATTTGTAATGTCTTTTCCTGGTAATGTTCTCACTCTTTATTTAAACACGGGAGAAGTTGAGATGTTTGTTTGTACCCACCTGATCTTGTTGCCTTTGTCCTGGTTGCAGATGGGCAACAGGTCCAGCAGAACTTTGTAGAAGTATCTGAGGGTGAAGTCTATTCCCATCACTGCCACGGCGTAACCAGGGGCCGACAGTGAGCTGAGGGCAGAGAATAAAGGGTTAAAATTGTTTCATGACTGCTTGTGGTCCGTGCCTGTTTAGTTGAACAGAGGACTGAGACACCTGCAGGGAATCAGTAAAGACAAACCTGAAGATCTGCTTCAACAGCTTCAAGTTTGGGTTGCTATGAGAATCGAGTCAGAGCTTCTGAATCTGTTCTGTTTCTTAAGTATCCAGATTACTTTTAACCAATTACAAAAGATGAATTTGAAGATAAAAGTTTGCATGTGACGAGTGTTGATAAGCTATCGCTAATTATACAGTAGCATAACAACAGCCTGCAGGCACAGGAGTGGAACTACATCTGACTGTCTTGCGGTCACATTGAAGGAGATGCGTCATGGAGATAAATGTAGAACAGGGGTCTCAAAGTTGCGGCCCGTGGGCCATTTGTCGCCCAAGGAATGTTATTTTGCGGCCCCAAATTTTTTCTTTTGTATTGAACACTGAAAGGTGACACTGGCTCTTCAGTGAAATGGTAGTGATAGTGTGGATGGTGGCCCTCAACTTGTTTGAGTTTGAGACCCCTGGTTTAGAAGAAGTAGAACCATCAGTGGTGGCCTAGCAGTTAAGGAACCGGACTAAGGTCTGAAGGGTTCCAGGCTCAATTCCTACAGCTGGTAGGAAGGTTACTACTGAAGTGCACTAAGCTAGACACCGTCCCCACTCACTGTCCTCTGGCCCTCAAGGCTGCCCACTGTTCACTTTAGTGATGGGTTAAATACAGAGGACACATTTCGTAGTGGATCACAATGTCAGGATAACAAAGAGTTTACTTTCTAATTTATCGTGTTCACGACAGAACCACAATACAAAATAAAAGTCTTCACTAAAGTTTTCTTTCACCGCAGATGTTCAACCAAAGAACCAGCGATGGGAGATACCATCAGAGTTCTATTATCCGACCTCTTCTTTCATCACAAGGGCCATTCTCATGATGATGAGGTCCTCTGGGACTTTTGTTATTCTTACCTGGAGGCGTGAATGGTGTGGCTGATGGTGACAACATATCCGGCTCCACCCACATCCAGATAAGGCCCCGTGAAGGTGATAAGGCCAGGGTTAGCCACAGCGTGCTGGTACCTGCAGGGGGAAAAAAAAAAACAACAAAAAGTTTAAAAACAAAATAAGACTCATCAAAGAATTTTTTATCTTCGTACTGAATATTTGACAAAAACACTAAGATTTTTTGCGCCACGGAACGGTTAAATATCTGATGCCTTTTTCCTGGAGCAGTCATTAAGTTGTGGCAAATAAATACCCCTTAATTTCAGGTGAAATTTTTTCCTACCTATAAAATCTTCCTACCCGAATTAGCTGTGCATGCACACAACAAGAATTTCTCAAGTGCACACAGCCTATAATTTTCTCCTACCAGACCATTATAAAAGTTTGAATCTTGTATCAATGACTCTGCGTCATTTTGAGTTTATTGTTGTTAGATTGTCTTAAAACTCACTTTTAGTTAGCATAACCAACCAAAAGTAATAAAACAGGTCCCAGCCCGCACACCTTCCCTCCTTTCCTTTCCTGCCCCTCTTTGCTGAGCCTCACCATTGTCTGCGGGTCGGGTCGAAGGCTTTGTCCATCAGTGATCCTGGGTAAATCCGCAGCACCCCACTGGGGGTTGCTATGTAACGGCGCACAATGTAGCAGTTGAGGCTACTCATTTCCATTAGTGTCATCCACTCATCCGTGACGTGACTGGTCGCCATAACCTCGTTCCTGACGGAGGACTGTGGAGGAAACAGAGGAGAAAACAGGGAGTGGAGAGGAGTAAAGAGAAAGAGAAAAGGTAGAGAGGTTAGGAGGGAAAACTTCATTTCTGAATGTTCGCTGATGTCCAAAAACGTTCATCGTTCTCCTGCTGAGACGAGCAGAACAAAGTTCTTAATGGGACAAACATCCTGAGAGTCTGTCAAGTGTGACAGAGGTGATGATGTGACCGGAGGAGGCTTTTCACCAGAGCCTGGGAATCAGAGCTGGGACTGAAGCTCAGAGTTCCAACCCTAACCTCCGTCTATCCCCCAGGACAGCAGTGTGTACAGGCTGCCAACGCCACATGAGGGTCTTTAACTTCTTAAAGGCACAGAACTGCAGCTGAGTGAAATCAAATATTTTAGGTATTTAAATGAAATAAAAAAATAAAACTTAGTGCAGAATTTCTGAGGTTGTTTACAAATGACATGGATACTGAAAAACTTTTTTAGGTTAGACAGAAAGATGGATTTATTAATCCCTCAGTAGTGTCCTTCAGGAAATGAATGCTCCACCAGATAGATAGATAGATGGATGGATGGATGGAAAGATAGACGGACAGACAGATAGGTAGGTAGACAGACAGACAGACACACAGACAGACAGACAGTTGGTGGGTGGGTGGGTGGAAAGATAGGCGGACAGACAGATAGACAGATAGATAGACAGATGGGTAGATAGATAGATAGATAGTTGGGTGGAAGGACCGACAGACAGACAGAGAGAAAGAGAGACAGACAGACAGATATATAGACAGATATACAGACAGACAGGTGGAAAGATAGACGGACAGACAGACAGACAGGTAGATAGATGGATGGACAGACAGATAGGTAGATAGATAAATAGCTAGGTGGAAAGACAGACCCACTGACCGACAGACCGACCGACAGATAGATAGTTAGATAGATAGACAGACAGACAGACCAATAGATAGACAGACAGACAGATAGATAAATAGATATACAGATAGATAGATCAATCTTTATTTCTTTATTATTTGCTTTGTTTAGAAGAGTGTCCTTCCAGTCAAAAAATGAATTTATTGAACCAGGTCACTGTTCAGTCTGTATTAAGCTTCATATTTAAAAACAACTTAGTTTTGAGGTTTCCGTGCATCAATACCTTCAGTCCTGGGTTTGCTATCAGCCTGGTGTTATCGCTCAGGTAGGCGGTGTAGTGCTCCACCATACGCTTGGTCTCAGGTTGACTCAGGTGTTCGTAGGGCGAGGAGAAGCTCCCGGCCGCTAACATGACTGTGGGGGATTCTGTCAAGGGAAGGAAGAAAAGTGTGAGGAGGAGGACGAGGAAGAGGAGGAGGAGGAGGAGTACAGGTTACTGCTAGGATTCCTGGATTCCTTGATCTTACCGACGGTGGCCAGCTGCTTGAAGTGGAGGCAGGAGCTGGGCTGACCCAGAAGGTCCAGACGATGGTAGAGCAGCTTGGAGCTGGGCGCTGTGTTTAAGTTCTTCAGTTGCTTCACTGGGATCTCCGGCTGGATGTAGACGATGCACAGGATGAAGGACGTGTCCTGAACCTGAAAGACCACACAGAGGGAAATAGTGGCAATTCAAAAATCTTTAGAAAAACTTAGAAGAGCTACACGGGGACGTGTTTTATTATTTAAAATCTACATGTACACAGTGAAATATGACAAATGTTACCAGTTTCCAGGCGTAGCTGACGTTGTAGGCGTCTTTGCTGTTGTCTCTGAGACGGTTGGTGTGCCAGGACAGAGAGGAGTTCCGTGGAACAGCGATGATCTGACTGCCCAGAGGGAGGCTGCAAGAAAGAACACCATCTTTGTACCATGTGTCCTTTAAAGAGGACAACAATAAGACAATGGAACAAATTGACTTCTTCTTTTTTCCTTTCGGCTTGTACCTTTATTTCAAGGGTTGCCGCAGCGAGTCAACAATGTCCTTCTCACCCTGTCCTCTGCATCTTCTACTCGAACTCCAACTACATCCATGTCCTCATCTCCTCTTTGTCTCCTACCTGGTAGCTCCATCTCTAGGATCATTCTTCTATCAATGTCTCCACTGTCCCTCCTCTGAACATGTCCAAACCATCTCATCCTGTCTTTGTTGTCCCTCTAATCACCTCATTCCTAATCCTGTCCATCCTTGTCTCTCCTAAAGAGAACCTCTAATTAATTTCTCCACCAATAACTACCTATTACTACTACAGTACTACTATTAGTAGAATCTTCGCAGGTCTTTTTTATTTGTTCTTTACTAAAATACAATCAAACATTTGCTTCTCGTTTCTCTCCTACCTGAGAATGTTGTGTCTGACAGCAGGGAATCCTGGGATGTTCTCGTAGTGGATGATGTCCGTGTGCAGAGGAGCCTCAGTCATCAGGTAAGGTCTGGTCAGTGACGGGTGCATCAGGGTGTAACCTGGGAATCCAGGGTAGAAACGAAGAAGTTCAGACCAGATGTATGTTATTTAAGATCGAAGATCGAACCAGTCCAGGCAGAAATGAACGAACAGCGAACAACAACAACGTCACCTGACGGTTGTTGTACGAACCTCCAGTCACCAACGTATCTGTATCTGTCCTATTATATTCACCTGGAGAATAATTGGTGTCTGAATGTGTTTAATAACTGTAATGAGAGTCATTTGTCAGTGTTTACTGTGTTACCGTGTTAATAAGCCGGCTTCGCTAATGAGCTGTAATTTGATGCCTTATTTATTCAAATAACCGTTTGAGAGAGAGACAGAGAGAAACACTGGGTGAAGGAGAAAGAGAGAGAGGGAGGAGGAGTCAGTGAAAACGCCAGGAACACCAACATAGCTGCACGTAGTCTCTGGGAGAGATAAAAAAAAAATCTAATTATGATTACAATCAATTTTTCCAAAAATCCAGTGAAGGACGTCACTCATTCTAGAGCTTTTACGACTTGGCTTCTCCGCCCGCTCACTCACTCACAGCTCCTCTTGATCCAAACGTTCCCACCTGCCTCCGTTCCTCCTTTTCCAAGCTCCTGACACATTAACGCTCTAATTTCCTTCTGCTTTTTCTGTTCCTTTTTACGCTCATTATTTGGCAAAGAGAGAGAACCCAGAGTCGGACAGACAGGCTTTTCTTTCAGATGGATAATCCTGATCAATGTCGGCCTTCGTCATATTTTATTAAACCTCTATTTCATTGAATTGCGCCACAGGCTGGTGAACGTTATTAATACATTCTTTTTGAACGCGGGTTAAAACCTATTTCCTGCAGCTTTCATCACGTCTTCCTCCCCATTTTCCTGGCAGGCAGACGCAGAGTCTCCAAATGCAGTGTGACGTTTTTGTATTTTACAGCCACTGTAACCATACGTGCATGATGTCATGCGTCAGCGGTCGCTCAGAGTTTGACCTCAGTGGCACCGGCGGTTTCACAAAGTTGGCCAAGACCAACTCAGACCGGACCTAACCAACCTGAGCTGCAGCCGGGCGTTAAGAACAACACAACAAGGAAGTATGGCGGCTGTGGGGAGGATGAGAATAAAAGTCTGAGGTTGGATTTCTGTGTAATGGAATTAGAAGACACAGAAATAAGAGTAGATTAAAGGAGAAAGTTGGAGGAAGAATAGCCCGCCTACAAAAATATAACTAGTATAACTAAGAACTTACACAGACAAATACATCTTTCCATTAAAACCACTAAACTTTGAGCCCTTAACCCAGTGCTTCTCAATTATTTTCTGTTATGCCCCCCCCAGCAAGAACAAAACAATTCGCACCTTCCACCACCTCCACCCACTCTCCGCCGCAACTATAAATAACAGCATTTGTCTATAAAATAGTTCTAGCTACACCTCTGCATAACATTGTATCTTTGTTAACATAAAGAAAACAAAAGAAGAGATATAGTTCAACTTACAAGGATGTGCAATTACACTTTATTGTAGTACGGAGGGAAAAAGCATGTTCCCCAGGGTCAGACGCGCCCCCTCAGCATTGCACCGCGCCAGCCCAGGGGGGCCCGCCCCACACTTTGAGAAGCACTGCCTTAACCTGATGTTGAAATTGAATTCATCACTATTTCCTCTTCTTTTCCTTTTGACTCGTCCCTTTTTCAGGGGTTGCCACAGTGAGTCAACAATATCCATCTCACCTTGTTCTCTGTATCCTCAACTCCAACTACCAACTGTCCTCCTTCACTTGGAGACTCCATCTCTAGGATCATTCTTCTATCAATGTCTCCACTGTCCCTCCTCTGATCATGTCCAAACCATCTCAATCTTCTCTAGCTTTTTCTCCAAACCTTCCTGTCTGTGTTGTCCCTCTAATCACCTCATTCCTGATCCTGTCCATCCTTGTCTCTCCTAA
>JAFBJS010057813.1:55071-72903 GCA_016785265.1 Paraplagusia blochii
TCAGATCACTCCTGACTCTTTTCTCCAGTTGTTCCATCCTGACTCCACTCTATTCTTCTCCTCTCCTCCACAGTCTCCACTGCTCTGAACAGTTGATCCTCAGTATCTCAACTCCTCCACCTTCTCCACCTCTGCTCCTTGTAACCTCACCATTCCACTGTTCTTCCTTTCATTCACACACATTTACTCTGTCTTGCTACGACTGACCTTCATTCCTCTTCTCTCTGGTCCAAACCTCCACCTCTCTAAGTTCTCACAGATCACAATCATCTACAAACATCATAGTCCATGGAGACTCCTTCCCATAGTTGGTCTATTTTTTTTCAAATAAAACCACTGGACTGTGAGGTTTTATTTTATTACCATTTTAAAAACTTATTTTTTCCCATTAAGACATAACTATTTGTGACAGTGACCTTCAGGCAGTCCTGCTGCGTCGTTTCTTGGTGAGGTGTAGATGTGGGAGCAGCACCCCGACCCAGTTATAGTTTCAAGGCCCTTTTTTAGAACCCATAAAAACTCTGTCATTATTATTATACGATCAATCTGAGACAAAAAGTGCAGGAATCCCTCAAGTAATGAGCAAAACACCTCCCTCATCCCTCAAGTTGATGGAAGAATCAGACCAACATCTGGTTAAACTGCTTTCTCCTCTGCCTCAAAACTCAAAATCTGCTTTTATGGGGTATTTTTTTAAGTTCTGACACAAGGTATGGTCTCAACTTGGAGAAGAAGAAGGTCGTTTCTAGTTAGTTCCAATAACCAAGTGTAATATCGACAGAAACCGACCTTTGTTGTCGATGAGGAACGTGTATGAAGCCAGTGAGTCCTGATAGTAGGTGACGTCCTCCAAAATGTAGGCCAGGTTCACATCCACCCCAACCACACCCAGGAGCAGATTCCCAAAGTAACAGGGTCGGCTCACGGTCATGATGAAACCTGGAGAGATAAAGGGAGAAGGTCATTGAATATTGTGTTTCAGAATCTCATGGATTTTTTTTTTGGAGATGAACAAACATCACGTTCTAGTTCCTGGACCCAATTTCATTCTCTCTGCATCTGATCATCTACAGAAAACTCATTTCAACCAGCGGGTCACATCAACAAGACCGTTTCCCTGAAGGTCAGGTTGTAAAAAGGAACACTGTGACCGTTACTGCTGTAAATATTTACGTAATCATAGTTATAAGTAACAATTAATGTGTATTGGTGTGTAATAAAACAACTTTAAGTTCATCAGGTTAAAAAACTCTGCTCCATAGATAATTTAAAAAAAAATCTCAAGCTCCTGCGGCCATACCCAATGATTTTGTGGGCCCGATTTGGCCCCCGGGCCTTAAGTTTGAGTAATGGCAGCTGTTTTACAGTTAAATTAATATCACATTCTTTGTTGAAGATTTAATTTCTTATGTAAGTTCCACAGAACTACATCAAAATTTACCAAGTCATTTAGTTTTTAGTTCTTGTTGAGTTAAACACGACAAATACGTAGCAGCAGGAATTGAAGAAAGACGTTGTTAGAGCTGTTTAGGAGATATAGGAAAGCACAGAAACACTGAAGACTTGGGCCTTCACCATTAAAACTTTATGTGACGCGTACTTCTAACCAACAGTAACGTTGACTTTACTCCACTACTCACCATCTCCCAGTGGGTCAGAGTACGGGAGACTAAACCGGGCCAGGTCAATCATGCGGTTGGGCAGGTTGTTGTAGAAACGTCCCACTGATGTCTCCAAGTTGCTCAGCTGGTTCAGCACCATCATACTCCCCTTCACCACTGGCATGACGGAAGCCCCGGAGCCTGAAGAGGACGAAGCCATGAAGAGACGGTCTCTGTCCGACGATCTGTCCACCACATATTTGACAGAGTTCTGCTCCGCCAGGTCCCGGAGGAACGCCAACTCCTTCAGCCCCGTTACTCCCTCTGATGACAGATGAGGAGAAGTGGAGGGTGAGATCAGGGGTCGATAACAAAAGTTGTTTGGTTTAATCAAGCAGGTTTTATTAAGGACAAACCCTGAGCTGAAGCTTGAAGGACCAGTGAATGGGGTAATTGTGCAGGAGATAAATAGCGGGGAGTGTCTGACAGTGAGAAGAAATGAGTAAACAGCTCCTCACTAGAAAACACATGACACAAATTCCTTCAATGGAAGGAATTCAACAGTTTTCTTTTCTCTCGAGCAAGTTGCTTAAGGAAAAAAAACTTGAAGAACCAACTCTGCTGCTGCTGCTGCTGAGGATAAGATGAAAACATCTGAAGATTCTCATTCATCCAGGTCATGATGTCCAGAGAGGGTTTAGTTGTCAGCAACTGGACTTCTTCTTGGAGTTAAAAGACATTTCATTCTAGTACAGATGTGGGCAAACTTTTTGACTCGTGGGCAACAATTGGTCCTAAAATTGGACATGAGGGACGAGTCCAGAGCAGAAAAAAAATGGATCGACTCCAAGAAGAAGTCCAGTTAATTACAACGAAACCCTTTTTGGATTGACCCTACATTTCTAACAACCTTTATAACGTCATCTACTGGGGAAACGCATTATTGCATGGAAAAGACAGAAGTATAAAAATAATTGAACTAGTTTGGCGGAGCTCAACGGGCCACATCTGGCCCCCGGGCCTTAGTTTGGCCATGTTCTAGCAGTTCTACTCCTCTAGACTAGTGGTCCCCAACCACCAGGTGAGTTGTTGTCGGGCCGCGGAGAAATAATGTGTCCTTTTGGTCTCATCTGTCTATTACTTCCACTTGATCCATACCCATATCAACAAAAGAACTGACCAATAGAATGGCTAGGATTCCATCATCAATGCTCTAGACCCCAACACTTCCCCAACACTATTTACGCCATGGACGGATCAAACGTCTGGAAATTCTTTTGCGGACCAGTCTTTGAGGTGTAGCGGATAAATACCACGAATGAAATTGAAACGTCCAATTCAGTTATTCAGACGTTGTGGATGAATCCCACATGGATGGAGGGAAGTTGCTCCATCAACCCGATCTTCCCAGGCTTAATAAGGCCATTTGAGGGAGAGTGGGAGCAACAGTTGGTAACTGCAGCTATCACCTGGAACATTTGGCAACTCACAGTCTATTAGTGAGGAGAGCAAAACAACGTGTCTGCCAGGACTTCATCATTGACTGGATTACTCTTTAACACTAAGACTCCAGTCCTGCTGAGTGTCCACTACATGGTGGGTGGCGATGGAACAAGGAACAAGAAGAGGAAAAAAAATAAACGATGACGGCAGGGCATTGAATTTGTTTGAATTCTGCTTGAGCAACATTTTCCTATGACGGAGGCTCATGATGGAGGACACGGCCTGTTCGCTCTTGCAGATTGTGTTTCAGCAGGATTGAAGAAGGTGAAGGGTCTGATGCTACATCAACCCTAAATTCCAGAGCTAGAAACTGAGCTACGATACTTGGCATTTCCACATATAATCACAAAAGAATATTGATTTTTTTTTACTAAAACAAGGGGTGTTATTAAAAATTGTCATGAAGTCACGGGCCAGACTGACTATTTCTCCAACTCTAGAACATATTTGATGGGCCAAATATAATTGCACTGCGAGCCAGATTTGGCCCACGGGCCTGAGTTTGACCCCTGTGGGGTAGATGGACCTCACTTTCTGCTCTGAACCTGCATACTTTAAGATCCTAGAAGGACAAAATCTGAAAGCAACAGTGGATACTGTTCACTTCTCTGTGCATCTTGATCTCCTATAAGAGGAAACAGATTCTGCCTCGTTCTGTATCTCTGTTTTATCTCATCACTTACTCTTCAAATGTCAACATCTAAAAAAAAGCGAGACATAAATACACTGTCCAAGATTAGAAAGACAGTTTATTTCTCATGTGATAGTGGAGAAAAAAAGATAATTTTTGATTCAGATCTAGCGCTAAAGCTGAGATCCTTTTTTTTTTCTTCAATTTCCGAAAGGAAAATCGTGAGGGATTAATAAAGGTCTATCTAATCTAATCTAATCTAATCTAATCTAATCTAATCTAATCTAATCTAATCTAATCCCTAACCCATCATTAACCTTTTTCTGACTATAAATTATTATTATTATTGTAATTCATCATGTTAATCACTTTTGTGTTGAACTCATCACCAGCTTTAAAAAAAGAACAAGAATTCATATTTGGCAGGAGATTCAGGGAACACACACACACACAGACACAGACACACACACACACACGGAGACAGACAGAATGGACCTGGACGTCTCTGTGGACCAATTCTGTGAAAAACAAATGCTCTTTCTGGATATGCAATTCTAATAATCTCCAAGGATAATAGATTTCAACAACATCCTTTTCATCAGGCAACGGCCACGGTCCTTTGTCTGTCGCACACAAACAAAACACACACACGTG
Organism: Paraplagusia blochii; assembly: GCA_016785265.1. Classification (NCBI taxonomy): domain Eukaryota; kingdom Metazoa; phylum Chordata; class Actinopteri; order Pleuronectiformes; family Cynoglossidae; genus Paraplagusia; species Paraplagusia blochii. The sequence continues at coordinate 59,461 of JAFBJS010057813.1, forward strand.
CACACACACACACACGTCTGCTGAGCATCCATTAGTCCAACATCAACACCAACCATGTCTGTAGTGAAAAATGGAAATGAGGGACATCTAAGACAGGGGACTTCAAAGGACGGGCCACTTTTGAGCGTGTGTGTGTGTGTGTTTGGGCCACAGTGGCAAACACAGAGTCCAGATGCACAGAAAACAACAAAGAAAAAAAATAGGGCAAGTGTATCACACACACACACACACACACACACACCGAGACAAACATTTTTACAAACAGAAGCAGCTCATTGGGAAAAACACAGCTGGAGAAAATGGTACAAAAAAAATAAATCCTCAGGTTTGTGTTTGAATGAAATATGAAGAAATGTCTCCATCTCTGACCAAGACTCACCAAACTGTTCAGCATCTTTAAAAACATCTTTCTTTTTTGTCCCTTTCTCAGGGGTTGCCACAGCGAGTCAACAATGTCCATCTTACCCCCTGGCCTATGGATCTTCTACTTTAACTCCAACTACTTCCATGTCCTCCCTCTCTGCATCCATCAATCTCCTCTTTGTCTCCTATCTGGTAGCTCCATCTCTAGGATCATTCTTCTACCAATGTCTCCACTGTCCGTCCTCTGAATATGTCCAAACCATCTCAATCTGTCTTCTCTAGCTTTTTCTCCAAACCTTCCTGTCTGTGTTGTCCCTCTAATCACCTCATTCCTGATCCTGTCCATCCTTGTCTCTCCTAAAGAGAACCTCAGCATCTTTAACTCCTCCACCTCCAGCCCTGTCTCCTGTCCTCTACCTATTCCTAGTGTCTCCAAAACAAAGACTCAATGAATCATGTGTTCGCAAAACATAGATAAACTACAAAATGACACAGAACCTTGTAGGGATCCTGAGACAATGTCCATCCTTGTCTCTCCTAATGAGAATCTTAGCATCTTTAACTCCTCCACCTCCAGCTCTGTCTCCTGTCTTCATCTCTTCATTCACCAAACTTTGCGTCCTTTGCATGTTCTTTACAGTGTTAGGTTTCATGTCACCATCTTTAAGACTAGGGCAGGGACTTTCAACCAAAGACATTTGTCTTCTGAACCACATACCGTGCATGAGAGCGTAGGTGAGGATCATGACTGAGTTGTTGAGGTGTCGGTTCTCCTCCTTGATGACACTGAGTGTCGCTCTCTTCTCCGTCTCTGACGACTCTCTAGTCGTGGTGCCGGAGGACAGGTAGATGATGACCATGTCTGTGGCTGAAGACAAATTAGAACATAAACACACAGTCGCAAAAAACTGAATTTTTTTATTGCGGACAGAGGGCAGCACCAAACTGATCCAGAATGGACATGTGTCTTACTGATGCTCTGCCTGCTGAGGCTGGTGGTGTTGCGGAGCAGCTGGAAAGCCTTCTGGAAGCCTGCTGCGTGGTGCGTGGACCCGTCTGACGTCTTGATGTTGGAGATGAAGGTGCTCATCTTCCTCTTAGTCTCACTCGTGGCTGGAGACAGCAGAGTTTTATAGCACTGGTCCAGTGAGCAGTATCGAACCGTCTCCGCCACAGACAGGATGGAAACCTGGAGACAAGGTCAGAATCAGACACCAGTCCAATGCTGTGGTTGTTCTGGAGACGACGTGATGGAAAGACGGCGTTAGTTTTCGTTCGCCAACCTTGTCGTGTTCATCTATGGCGTTGAGGATGACGAGAGCAGAGTCTTTGGCGATCTGAAGCTGGGTGTTCGTCACAGACGCACCGTGGTCCACCATGACCACAATGTGTTTGGACTGGGGACGCACTGCAGACACATATACAGGCCTGGAAAAGTACAAGCGAAGGTCAGTGGACAACCAAACTGTAAATCAAGTCACTCTTGATGCACCCTTTTTTGTCCCTTTTTTGGGGGTTTCTACAGTGAGTCAACATTTACGATGTCCCCCTGTCCTCTGTATCCTCAACTCTGACTCCAACTACCTCCATGTCCGCCCTCACTACATCCATCTCCTCTGTCTCCTACCTGGTAGCTCCATCTTAAGGTCATTCTTCTACCAATGTCTCCACTCTCCCTCCTCTGAACATGTCCAAACCATCTCAATCTGTCTTCTCTAGCTTTTTCTCCAAACCTTCCTGTCTGTGTTGTCCCTCTAATCACCTCATTCCTGATCCTGTCCATCCTTGTCTCTCCTTAAGATAACCTCAGCATCTTTAACTCCTCCACCTCCAGCTCTGTCTTCTACCTATTGTATAGTATATATAGTGTCTCTAATCCATCCATCATGGTTGGTCTCACAACTGTCCTGTAAACATTTCCCTTCACCTTAGTTGAAAATTCTCAAATTATTGGACAAAATCGTTGGTTTCAGTAATTGCTAGAAAAAAAGTAAAGCAAATAGAAAACTAAATAATAACTATTACTAATATAATTAATATAGTTATCAAAACCATTATTCCCACACTAGAGAAATTCCTGCTGCAGATCCGTTGCAACAGGCAGCCTCTCAGAGGCACCAAGCATGTGGTTTCTCTGGGAACCAAAACCTGGACTCTCTACTTGCAAGACAGGCATGCTAATCGCAATGCCATGGAACCAACTGAACAGAACAAAAACTGTGTCTGACCAAAGACACAGACCAAAGTAACAGACCTAAACGGCCTAACCTTGTTTCTATTTCTGCCTCTACATATTATTCCAGTCTTGTCATAACTGAATTAGCAGAAGTGAGAATAAGAAAACTGTTGCCACCCTGCTGGCACCCAGATGTTATGACGTTATAAAAGATGGTGGTCAAATTTAAACTAAAATGTGTGTTAATGAAACCTGCAGCTGTTGGATTTCTGGGCTAAAGTCTGTCGTTTTTCACTGTCGTTCTACTTGTTCTTTATATTATTCCTATCACATCAACTTTTATGTCTTTCCTTGAAATACAGTCATGGAAAAAATGATTGGACCACTCTGCTGTTTTCTTCAATTCCTTGTTCATCTTAATGCCTTGTTCCACTAAAGGTTTATCACCTGGGGGAAACAATGAAGTTACGCCCCCTAGCAAGAAGAAAACAATTTTCAATTTTTTTGAAAGGCACACTCCCCCCCAGGGGGGCCCGCCCCTGTCTCTTATACACATCTAGATGTGTATAAGAGACAGGAATTATGAGCCTTTTTTTGTTGTTATTATATTTGTCCAGATTAATGTAGATTAAGTGGAAGCAGACTTTTAAATGGACAAGAAATTAAAGAAAGAGTGGTCTAATCATTTTTTCATGACTGTATGTCTGACATTTACTGAACAGAAAAAGGAAACAAAGGCTTTTTAAAAAAAAAATCTCGGAAGAACGTTCTTAATCTCACTCTTCGTGCCAAGAAATAATGACCAGCTGAAGGAAGACAAGTTGGCCAGAGGACAGTAGAGCCAGACAAAAAGACTGGTCCTTATTTTTTTGGCATGGAGGACAGAGTTCCCTGCTGAAGAGATGTTACACCTACATTTGTAAATATCCATACAGTTGTAAAGTCTAATTTAAAAGATCTTTTTCTGCACGTCACTGGCTGTGCATAGGTTGGGAGGTTCCAGAGGATGGGAGTGTCAGTGCTTTTGTGTGTCTGTGTGTGGTCTGCCAGACAGGGAGACACCAAGACAGGGTGAGGAAGGCGAGTGATGTCCTCACAAAGCCTCATTCACACGTGAAGGAAGCCAGGCAGTGTAATTTCTGCCATGGCCTTCTGCCAGTTAACTGACTTCAACAGCAGGAAGGAAAGGGGAAAAAAAATGGACGTGATTAGAAAAAACTTTAAAGACCAGAACCAGAACTAAATACACATGGGACAAAATACTGAGTGAAAAAAATCCAGAGACAAAACCAAAACGGACATCTCTAAATCCTGCCTGGAAAAAATGACACAGTTAAAGAACCGGTTGCTGCCAGAGGCCGTGAGTGTCATGGTAGGTGAGGGCAACGTGCCATCTCTGTGCCCCCCCCCACAGCATCAGACACAAGATGGTGGGAGGGAGCATGAAGAAGAGGGGTGGGAATGTTGTTGCTGTGGTTTAAACCACAGTCTGTTTATAAAAGTTTTTTTGTTTTTTCCAAAATGTGACTCTGTGAGAATATGGAATTCAAAGGAGCGGCTGACGAATACCTGCTGCGGTGCTCATAGCTGCCTTTACAGTGGAACTTGTGAGCAGGAAAGACGGTGAAGATACCCTCCTCCGAGCTGAAGTACTGCCACTTGATGCCTGGGTTGGACTTCAGGTTGTCTGCCAGCACTGAAGGCAAAAGACATAGATGGCATTAGGTCTAACCTTGTGCTAAAGGTTAAAAATAGACAACACAATTCCAACGACTCATTCCAAAAAAATCATGCCAGAATATGAAATTATTTTCTACATGAAAGACAAAGTTGAAAATCTTCCGGAGTTCCTCAAGGCTTTGTGCTCGTACAGTGTGGATTGTACTGGAAAGGTAAATAATGACCTGGCGGCATAAGGTTTCCGCCGCTGAGACCCTGACCCTTTAAACTGGGTCACATAATAAACAGTATCTTTGCAGAGATCTCATCACAAAGCCAGCAACTTCCTCTTTGCTCACTGTGTCACAAAACGGCCTTTCACAAAAAGGTCTGGCAGGGGTGGGGGTTAGGGTGGAGCACGCAAATAGAAACTTTGCCTTAAACCGTGCTAGAAGTGACACTTGGAGGAAAGAAGTTGGAGGAGTGTAAACCATCACCAATGGTTTCTATTAATAAACATTTCTGCAGCTGTGAAAATAACTTTATTTCATTCTTACTCTAAACCTGGTAGGAGTTCACGGGACATTTTGTCCCTGTATAGTCAACCAGCATTTTTACATATGTGGGAAAATTGACTTGGATTTCAACTAGAACACAGGTGCCAAACTCAGGCCCGGGGGCCAAATCTGGCTCGTAGTGTAATTATATTTGGCCCACCAGATCATAATAAATATATAATGGAGTTGGCCCACCAGTATGAAGCCCTTATATACTGGTAGGATTTGTAGTATTAGTGATGCATGGTATTTGTTATGGCACAGACATTGAGTTTTTTTGGTCGTAGGTCTGTAAGAAAACATTAAAAGCATAAAAACCACTGCATGTTTTATTTCTGATTTAATTTCTTATTTATTGATAATATTAAATGGTTTCAATGTTCCCAGAAATCAACATTTAATCAGGGGAAGCAATTGAAGAGGGGCAAGCCAGGCAGTTGCTTAAGGCTCTAACCACTAGGGGGCCCGGTCAATTTTTTTTTTTGCTGCAGCCACTGATATGGTGCCATAGTGCTACTTGCTAGGATCTCCAAGAGAAGCTAGCACCACCCCATTAATGTAGTATCTGGAGAAGGGGAAATATTTACAGTTTATTTTTCAATAAATATTCAGTCTAGCCCAGTGCTTCCCAATCTTTTTCTGTTACGCCCCCTAGCAAGAAGAAAACAATTTTAAATTTTTTTGAAAGGCACACTCCCCCCCAGGGGGGCCCGCCCCACACTTTGAAAACTCCTGGTCTAGCCCATTACTTCATGCCAGTTTTTAAAATCAACAAAACTACTGACATTACTCTGACGCACAAACCTTTAAAATTTAACAACCAGTGAAAAACATCCTCTAACAACAAAATGTAATATTAAAAGCAACCCCAGTCCTGAGGACATCTTGGCAAAAGACGTTTTTTTGCGAAGACGGGTACTTTTTCACACACACACACAGTACCAGCACACCATACATTAAAGTGCCCTGTCACTCCATTCATCTCTGAGGCCTTTATAAACAGGAACCACTCAGTTGTGTTGACACTAGAAGAAGGACTGTGCACTCATCTGTCCAGCAACACTACTCCACTCTGCCACCGATGTTTAGATTCTCATCCGAAACACACGGACGAGGACAGGGGGGCGGGGACTTTTACTGCAGACATTTGATGTCCACCGAAATACAAATGTCCCACTTTGTACATTAACAGGCTTGAAGAGATCCAAGGACATTAATGATACTTGGGACTGTACGGGGACAGGGACAGACTCACTTTCAGTGTTTGCCTAAAAGAGACCCTGGTCCAGGCCTGGGGCATTTACACATCAGAGCTTGGTGTTACATTCAGTGGGTCTGATGCTTGATGCTGATGTAAGCTGGGAAGCCTGAGGAATGAGCTCACGCAGACTTCGGCTTAGGTTTACACTCGACACAAGTGATAGTGACAGACTTTTTAAATCCTGAACTCACTCAACCCGGAAAAGCGTCTCGTTTTTCAAACAAACACGTCAAAAAGGTTTCTCTCTGGAACTCCACCAGAGACAATGTTTGGATGTTTATAAGACAGTGGCCGAGTTTAGGAGACTCTGGAAACTGACGAAACCTTTTATAACCAACATTTAGAAGGACAATAAACATTTGCTGACTCTGTGTGAACCAAGGATTAGAAAAAAAATGATACAATGCAATCAGAAAGTACTTTTGATGTGGTGCCGTGGAGAGCGGAGTCTAAATAATTATGGGTAGATCCTAAACATATTAAATCCACCCACAACTAGGCTGAAAATCTTCATGAGATGAGAGCGATCACTGTTCCAAATGATCTTATAATGTCGCTTGCAGTTCTATGTTCCGCAGTTCTATGTTCCTCAGGTTTTCAGGCTTAAAACAAGGCAGAGGTAAGTTTTGGCACGTGTACAAAGTATGCACTTTTTTTTTGCAAATAAAGCTAGATGTCTACAGTGATGTATGCACTAGGAGAGTGGTTCTCAACTGGTGGGTCCTGACCCAAAAGTGGGTCGCAGACCCGTTCTGAATCGGCCGCAAATAGCTGGTCAAATATCCAAATAATGTAAACCAGCTGTTGAGCTTATTTTAGAAAATCTCTTATTTTGAAAGGCACACTCTGCTGAACAAAAGGAGTACCGTACTTTCATGACCATAAGGCGCACCACACTAAAAGGCGCAGTCTCAGCTTTACGTCATTACTATATCTAACACACACACACAAGGCGCACCTGATCATAGGTCATGACTTTTATATACAATCCACGCCCACACTTCCCCCTTTAAGGTTCTCATGGTGTCCTCTACTACGTCCGCCTTACAACAACAACACACACACACAAGCATACAAGTGCGCTATTTAAAAAAAGAGCCAGAGCAAAACAACACCCACACTTCCCCCTTTAAGGTTCTCATGGTGTCCTCTACTAGGTCCGCCTTACAACAACACACACACACACACAAGCATACAAGTGTGCTTTTTAAAAAAAAGAGCGGGAGCAAAACAATGCCCACACTTCCCACTTTAAGGTTCTCATGGTGTCCTCTACTAGGTCCACCTTACAACAACACACACACACAAGCATACAAGTGTGCTTTTTAAAAAAAAGAGCGGGAGCAAAACAATGCCCACACTTCCCCCTTTAACATTCTCATGGTGTCCTCACCTACGTCCGAATACTACAACACACACAGGACGCATTGCGCTATAGGGCGCAACACGATTTTTGAAGAAAATCTAGGACTTTTACGTGCACCTACATCCATCAATCCATTCATGCACCTGTGTATCCATCCATCAATCTGTCTGTCCATCCACACATCCATCCACGCCTTTCTTTACTCCACCCTGCTTTAATGATAAGTGAAGGAATTCCATGGGGTCCAGATACAATTATTCCGTTACAAGCTCCCAACCCTCATCCATTCAGTCATTCATTCATCATTCTCTCTCTCTCTCTCCGTTATCTTTCACTCTTTTGCCCACTCTTCGCCCCCCTCTGCTGCGTGTCTGCCTGTTTAGACTGGGCCAGAACTAATGGGAGAGGATGAATACTCGGAGGGAGCGGGGGTCAAGCAGTGCTGAGTGCTGAGGGGCAGGGACAGCGCAGAGGGTAACTTGAACCCTGAGGCTGGTGACAATCCTTGAATGGCAGTCATTATGGATGGTTTCACAGAGATGAGCTGGTTGGGATATTTGGAAAAGTCTTGGAAAAGAAAGATGGCGCAATGATGATGGATCAGACTACCCCAGAAAATATTCTACAACCGGAACATTACTGCATTAAATCATCCGACTACCTGCCAGAGCCAGAGAAGCCTCTACTCCACCTTAAAATGTTTCCATTTCATGCCTTGTGACCTACACATGTTTCGTGTCCACTTTGAAAAAATCCATTGGAAATTTTTGACAACTGTTGGGAATTCTTGGGAAGAGCACAGACCTGATATTCCAGGTTGGTGGATCCTGACAGTATCGTCTATTTTCATTTTTCCTTTTTTGGGTTTTGATGCATTTTCCATTCGTTCGAAAGCAAATGGAAAATACAGACTTAACAAACGTGGATAAGCATGTATGTAGACCACCACCCACACTATCATTTCACCAAAGGGCCGCGTCAGCTTTCAGTGTTGAATACGAAAGAAGAAAAAATAATTCAAAAAAATAATTTTCCCATGGATTCTGCATAAAATGCATATTAAAATAAAATATATTTAACCTGTATTTAACCTAATTAAAAAGTAATTATTGTAAAGTTGCAGGAAGTTGTCAATTTCCAATATGAAAAGAAGTGCAAACTTGAATTAAAAATACTTTAGAAAAGGGGTCTCAAACTTACCGAATCAGCTTTCAGTGTCCAACATAAGAGAAAATTTAATAAAAATCAGTTTCCCATAGATTCTGTGTAATACAACACTGAACCAGAAGGGGACTGTGGATCAGGGTTTGGAGAACTATAGGATTTACCATGGAAATCTATAAAATTTTATTATAAATTCAACTTTCACATCAAGATGAGGGCCGCAAAATATTGTTCCACGGCCGCGGGTTTGAGACCCCTGATGTAGGTAGAGTGACAAATGGTAGAGATTACTGAGATGATTTTCATTTGCTTATAATAAAAATGAGAATTTAATTTTTTTTTTTTGATTCTCACAATTTTGGAATCAAGTCTTGGACCAAACTTAATGGCTTGGTTTCCTGGATTGGGGCCACAGACCACCAGTTTACCATCGCTTCTCTACAGCTTTGTCAGATACATAATAATAATTCATATTATTCTACCAGTTAAGATCCCGTGTCAAGGGATGATCACAAACCTGAGTTGAGGTCCCGTCCGGGGTTGAAGGCTCGGCTGTTGACGGTGGGAGACAGTCGGTCACAGCAGATGGTCTTGGAGACGTTTGTGTTGAAGTTCCCGTCAAACCTGAAAATAAAAAACAGGCAAGAATTAAAGTTCCCGCTTCCAGCTCTGGTTCTCATTTTTATTCCCAATAAAAGTTATGAGTTGATGCCTTTAACTCTGACCTCACTGGTTTAGAAACGGTGAGTTTCAATAATTGGATGAAACATTTTCTGACACTAATAGACCCTGATGTTTTCATGTGAAAACCTGATTTATTGGATATATATCATCTGTGGCCCAGAGCTCATATTGAAGCCAAAGCTATAGCCGGTGACTAAGAGTTTCCAGGGAAAACTGAGCAATTTCTGTCCTAACTTCCCTGAATACATCTGAACGGGATCTTTGGAAAAGACGATGATTAAAATCATCTGTCGGCGAGATGAGGCTTCTATTGTCTCTGCAGGAATTTTCTTTGATAAAAAATGATTAAAGGATCTTTACAATATGCTGTATTGTAAAGATCCTTGTGAGTTACTGATGTACTACATATACTTCATGTACTACATGTACTCACAGAGACTCAGAGGAGGTACAGTAGTTCACCAAACTTTTTGACCCTGTTAAAATAGTGGACATTTCTGTCAACCACAGAAACGTATTTTTAGAAGTAAAACGATACAGTTCATTAAAATCATTAGTGATATTTTTATTTAAAATTTCACAAAGAATAACAGTTAGCTGTAAAGATATTTTACCATTTCCATCAATTTCCAAAATTTTAATCTGGGCCCGGAACCAATTCAAGGATTGAAAAACAAAAACCAGAAACATAAAATGTTAAATCTGATTTAAAATATTCACTCATACAGGTTTTATGGGTTGGTTCGGAACCGATACGGTATTTGGAGGTTTCTGGTTTTAGGTTCTACCAAGAGAGTGATGTTCCTTAACCAGTTAGAACAAAAAATATATATCATTCCTTGAGCTTCTGAAGAGACAAATGACTTTGACTGAAGACTACACAGTATTTTTAAAGAACCAAACCACCAGGAACCAGGACTAACCAGGCTGGCATTATTTTTTTGATAAGTGTTTCAATTCCACAACAAAGAAATTTCTGGTTTTCTTTCTGTTTCAAGCAAAATACCAAATGTTTTGGGTTTTTGTTCCTTAAACTGCTTCAAAGCCCAGATTGGAAAACAGCAAAATTATTTAAAATCAAAGGTTTTTAGGTTTTTTCACGTCTTGGTTATTGGGATTTCTGGAGCCCAGTTCTAAGGAAATATAAAACATTTCAACATCAATGAATTTGTGAAATCTTGAGAGGTCGGCACAAGTCATTTCATTTGGTTTAATCAATACATATTTGTCAATATGTTTTGATGAAGCTACAGAAGATTTTGACTTTGTTCTGATTTTTTTTCCAAACATTTATAATGCAATAACTTTTAGCTGTTAAAAAAAGTGAAGAATCAGAATGTGGCCCCAGAATTTAACAAAAAAGGAATTATTTGATCGCAACACTGCTGCAGCAGTTGTTCCTTAAATTTCAGCCCACATGTAATTGCCCTATTTTCTTATGTCTAATGAGGTTTTTAAGATTATTTGGTTTAATACCTTTTGACTTCCCTCTCACTTCCTCAACTAGGAATCATGACTAGGAACTCTATTAATAAAACCCCAGGTGCTGCATACGTTGGCAGTGACGGGCGTGAAACCTGCAGATCTGTGTCAGGTCGACGTCTGCTCAGACGCTTCATACATTTTGTATCGTCGTCAAACACGTGCACGAGTCGTGTTCGTTCAGTGGGAGTCGGTGCTGATGCTGGAGCAGCGTCGGTGTTAACGCCTCTATCTGCAGAGCTGGAGAGCTGACAAAGAGCTGGTATGCAGAGGAGCAGCCTGTTCTGCACTGCACCAAGACTGGGGGCTTTGATCCTTCCATTCCAACCACTACACCACCCACCCACGCCACCCCCCCAACTCCTCCTGTCTCCACACACACACACATGCTCCTTGCAGCCTCTGCTCTGGGCCGGTTTGATTGACAGCTGCTGTGATGTACAGGAGGCGTTTGAACTTCACTCATTTAGACTCCCACGAGGCCAAAGTCATTACGATTCGCCTTCAACCCACTTTGCATGGAAAGGACTGGGCCGAGTGCTGAGCAAAATGCGGGCCAGATAAAAAATACATTTGCACGCGCTTTGAATTCCACATCAAAATAACACATGAGAATGAGGGAGGGTGAGGGGGGGAGGAGAAGGGAGGCAGAGAGAGGAGTGGGAGGGATAACAAGGAGGAAGTCCTCCGCTCTGATAAGAGTCTGAACGAAGGCAGAAAAATCTTTTTGCTGAAAAGGTTGAATTTAAACATCAAACTAAAGAAACAGAAGTTTCTTTTCCTTTTTTTTTTTTTTAACAGATCTACATTAAAACATACCATTCAAGTCAAAGGCAGTGTTTTATTAATTCTCTTGTTGAATATGCATATTAATAATGTATAACAGGAAGAGCTGCTTAATTAACATATCAGCCAGAGGGGAGTGATCAGTGCGCAGTAATTGGCAGAACATGAAATGTCCAGACACAGAGTTGTGAAACAAAGATTCACTAAAGTATTGTTGGAGATGTATCTGGAGACCAAATCTGAAACTGAATGTCCACGGACTCTGAATTTAAGGATAAATTAGACTTTGTGAGTCGTCAAGAAACCAATATGTTTCACTGTTGTTCTCAACGACTCATGTAATCATCTTCTTCTTCTTCCTTTCTTCTTTAGGTGTTGCCACAGCGGGTCAACACTTTCCACATGTCCTCCCTCACTGCATCCATCAATCTCCTCTTCATCTCCTACCTGGTAGCCCCATCTCTAGGATCATTCTTCTACCAATGTTAGCATAGATATGGAATCTTCTTTTTCTCTTTTCAGCCTGTCCCTTTTTTGAGGTGTTGCCACAGCGAGTCAACACTTCCATTTCACCCTGTCCTCTGTATCTTCTACTCTATCTCCAACTACTTCCATGTCTTCCCTCACTGCATCCATCACTCTTTGTCTCCTACCTGGTAGCTCTATCCCTAGAATCATTCTTCTACCAATGTCTCCACTGTCCCTCCTCTGAACATGTCCAAACCATCTCAATCTGTCTTTTCTAGCTTTTTCTCCATACCTTCCTGTCTGTGTTGTCCCTCTAATCACCTCATTCCTGATCCTGTCCATCCTTGTCTCTCCTAAAGAGAATCTCAGCATCTTTAACTCCTCCACCTCCAGCCCTGTCTCCTGTCTTCTACCTATTCCTAGTGTCTCTAAAACAAAGACTCAATTAATCACTGTTCGCAAAACCCTTGTGTTAATCTGCTCATATTTTTAAAAAAGTGTGTTTTTCTAACTTGCTGACAGCAAACGATAATAAGGATTGATCTACACCTGACTTTTGATTAGAGAACCCATTGTTAGGACAAGACAATGCTGTTGACAATAGAGTCTTTGTGGGCTGAAAGGGTTTTGACTGTTAGGCTTAAATCACTGTCGTTGAAAACATAGAGAAACCACAAAATTACACAGAACCTTGTAGGGATCCTGAGACAATAGTCCTCTGGACTCAATATGCAAAAGAATCATTAACTGCCCACACAAAACAAGACAGAGAGTTCAGGAGTGTTTATTGTGGCAGCTTTGTGTCTCTCTGCTGACTTTGCTTCTCTTTGTACTCAGTGTTTTCAAGTTTTTTTTTTCCCAGTGTGCTGTTAAATCTGTCAGTAAACACAGTTTTGATTTTTTTTTTCCCCTGAGTGTTGTCGGCGAGCACGTATTGTTGTTTTGCACAACTGAGTGAAAGACTGCATAAAAGTTGCCTAAAAAATAATTTTTTTAAAATGTAAAAAGCACAGCGCCACCAGACTCTAAGTTCTGATAGGCCCGTACAATGCTTCCCCAGAGAGAATATATGTACATATATAGTGTAGAGCAGGGGTCTCAAACTTGAGGTCCGGGGGCCATTTGTGGCCCGTGAAACAATATTTTGCGGCCCCCATCTAGATGTGAAAGTTAAATTTATAATTATAATTTATAGATTTGTTCTCCACATTTTATGGTAAATCCTATAGTTCTCAAAACCCTGGTCCACAGTCCCCCTTCTGGTTCAGTGTGGTATTACACAGAATCTATGGGAAACTGATTTTATTAAATTTTTTTCTTTTGTATCAAACACTGAAAGGCTGATGCTGCCCTTGGGTGAAATGATAGTGCGGGTGGTGGCACTCAACTTTTTTGAGTTGGAGACCCCTGGTGCAGAGTGTAATGTCTAAAACAATTTACCGTAATTTCCAGACTATAAGCCGCATCTTTTATCACA
>JAFBJS010057815.1:0-17098 GCA_016785265.1 Paraplagusia blochii
AGAGTAGCCTACGATGAGGGACAAGCTCTGTTCAAGAAAAAAGATAGTAACAATCATGTTAGGATTTTTTTTTTTTTTTATGTACTTTCAAGGTCTGCTTTACCCTGACTCCATTCTCAATACATGTTATAAAAAATAAAATACAACAGGGAAGAGATTCAAACAAGGAAAAATAAACTTTTTCATTCTGTAATAATTCAACATCAACAGAAAAAAAAAAAAAAAAACAGTCTGCAAGGCAGTATCTAAAAAAAAACTAATTGCTTAGCAAGAATTACCAATGTTAACCTCTAAAGAAGGAAATTATTTTTTAAAAGGATGAAAAATATGTGTGTTCAGCAAATGAGTATAAAGTATCTAATCTTACAAAACAAAATACTTATTACAAATGGTTAGAAATTTCCCCAGACGATTCCAAAATATCAAAAAAAGATGCCATAAGGGAAAACGATTTCAGTTTATTTTATTTAGGCTGCAATATTACATTTTACTGCCAAATTGGGAAGGACATTCACCTCTTACAACCAGTCAGGGTGCTCTAGGTTTTACCAACATAGTGAGGTGTAAAAAGTATATGGAAAGTATGTGAGTATCACTCACAGAGTAGACAAATATACAATACAGATGATGATTTTTTTTTTTTAGATTTATATTCCAAATTTGTATGTATACAGGTGGTAGCAGGCATAGTATGTATATATACTGAATATGCATTTGATTGTTCATCTATATTGCTGTGATTTGTCTTTTTTCTTTTTTTTAACTGTTCTGGCTTTAGGACCCCGTATCACCCCATAATAACAAGTTGTAATCCAGGAGAGTTTTCTTAAATACAATATTCAGTTACACTTCAGTATCTTCACCTTCATAGATTATTCAGTTACTTGTTCTGGCAGTAAAAAAATAAAAAATAAAATATCATAAATATTATTCTTTAAGGCAGCCTATAAGCACAGGAAGCTAACTTGTGTCCAGAAAGCTATAGGTTCTAATCCACCAGCAATTTTCCACCTGTGGGCTCACCACAGACAGGAAGGCTCACTGTATGGAACAGTGTGATTTGGGTGGCAATTGTGGAGACCTGGTAATAATTAAGGGGGTTGAAGATGAATTAACAAATTACTGTTAAACACATTGAAAAAGGAGTCACAATCCACTAGTTGAGAATCACTGATCTAGGGGCAGTGGTGGCCTAGTGGTTGGGGAACTGGTCTTGGTTCAGGAGGGTTTCAGGTTTGAATCCATCAGTTGCCAGGTTACCATTGAACATGGCAGCATGCAGTGGTGTGGATCAGAACACTGGATTGTAGTTATATTATCATTCATTCAGTAATTGTTCACTGTTAAAATTGTCAATAAAAGCATCCACAAATGATCATTTGTTATTTGCCTCACACTGGAACACGTGCGCAGAACCTTTTTTTTTTTTTTCATTTAGCTCATATTCTGTTAGGGAACATTTCAGGGCAGGCAAGGGCAGAAAAATCAAAAGTTTGAGCTCTGGCTTATTGGCGTTTACAAATCCCCTCAACTTGTAAATTGGGCGATGTGGGAAAACCCTTGGCAATGCATAAAAAGAATGTTCAAAGCCGACGCATCCCATCGATTTGACCCGTGTGGGCCCTCGCAAGCGCAAGCCATTAGTATATTCTCAGATGCTGTTTTTCACATTTGTTTTGTGTAAACGAGATCCCACGATGATAGCGGTCAGAAAACAGAGCCAGTATTGTACATCTATCAATCTAAGCAGATAGCAGGGACACAATAACCTGTCCTTGGGCATTCATAACAGCCTTTTCTCTCCGCTTTGTGCCATAATCGCAGCTCATTTTTGTCTCCTCGAGTGAAAATGTTCCGAACATTTGTTGTTTTTTTTGTCCGTGATTGAACAGAGAGTGAGCACATTTAAAGGACCTTCAAATGTACATGCTTTCTGAACTGCACACACATGAGAAGGTACGAACCTCATTCGCAGCAAAGTTGTTGCACTTAAAAAAAACATTGTTTAAATTGCCGTTTTAATGAGTTGTTGCTGTTCTATATCCATCAAATTCACACAGGTGTGTGCACAAGCACATTTTACCAATATATTGTGAAAACCTTTTTTTTTTTCCAGCCCACAGTTGTGTAATGGATACAGTTATGGGCCTCAGTTCTTCGTTTTGTTTATGATAATTATATGCAAACACACAAATAATAAACAAACATCCTCTCCACATCCACTCCTCCTGCTGCTGTACTTTGTACTTACAACTACGTGGACATGCATACAAATGCTCCCAAATTTTACCACAACGTTTTTGTTGATGAAGGTTCTCAGTCATCCAGGTCATGGTCAAGGTTAAAGGGTTAAGTTTAACTGGACATTCAGTTTTTTTTTTTTTGGAAAACGTTGAACTAACTGTCTTCCTGTGAGTGAGGGGAAAGTTGTGTTTCAGGTCCCTCCTGTTGGGTGGACATGGGGTTAGCAGTGATACCAGTCGTCGGGTGGTTGTTGATGCGTTGTCACCTTCATTGTTGTAGTGATTTTGGTCACACGTATCTTTGACGTGTGAAACCGGTTGTTGAAAGTGGAATCTTTTGGATTTTGTTCCCTTAAGGACTTTGTAAGTGGGAGAAAGGTTGTATCTCAAACCATCACCTCTGTTGAGAAATGTTTTTTTTTTTCCAGGTTGACTAAATTTTTGTGTTCTAAAAAATATTATAATTGCAATATATCTATTAGATAGATTATTAGATATTAATTTTCAGCAAATGTTCCATCATTACTAAGCATCGGGTGATGAGAAACTCACACTGAATGGCTGACAACAATAAAATTATTGACATTGTTGATACTCTGATAAGTCAGTTCTGACTTTGACGTGCAGAACTACACCCTCAACCGAAATCAAAAGATGTCTGAAAAGTTAGTTTCAAAAGCCTCCAGAACTCTGTGTTTGTCAGTCAATGCTATAGTGGCTGCATGATCCACCTATTAGTCACGTTTGGTGACACTACCCTGGATGCATTGGTTAAAGAATGTCACCATCTTTTCAAGTTGTTGCCAGGTCAAGGCTACACCTGCTCCCTGAGTAGCTTATTAATCCTGGCCGGCTGTGTCTCTGCTAAGCTGCACTGGTGTTTATCTTGTTCTTTGCTGCGTCACCGCTTCCTCCATCAGTCCTGCGTTGTAGATCCAGTGGCTGCTGAGTATCTGCAAAATTTGCCAGTCGGCGTTACCTTACCTTAATAATTGTTCTTTCCTGCGCTGAGTCACCATGGAAGCTGCTGCCTGAGTCACAGCACATACTCTGTTTTTTTCTCACAGCTGAGATTCCCACTTTCTATTAACACTTTACAATTGTTAATGTGCGCCCTCTAAAGGTTTAAGTCCTAATTGCATTCTGATAACTTTTGTCCACAGGCTAGGACCTATAATCAAAGTAATTGAATAAAAATGTATTAAAGATTTTAATGCTGGCACACTTATGTTTATGAACCAACCATCTACGGGAACATTTAAGAGTTTTTTTTTTCACATTGGTAAATACGTTTTGTACTGAATTATTTTTTGGTCTGTAAAGGCTGCGTGTAACCCAGTCTGATTTACCACAAAGCTCCTCTGTTTCTACACCTGCTGCTAAAGTTTGATTTACAGCATAATTGCTTTTTAATGGCTTATAAGAGAATGCAGGGGAACATCCTGCGAGACCATATATAATATCTGATAAAGTGAGTTTATTGGATCTTTTTATGAGGGAACCTGCTGGCAGAGTGTGCAGGGCTCCGGCTCTCCACACTCCGTTAGCTCTCCAGTCTGAGTGCCGGATAACACGGTGTAACAGCACAACCTGGACGGAGCAACCAAACCATATCCGTGTGAATACAGCATCAGATCCTAACACTCATTTTCCAGCCTGCTGTGCTGCGATGGCACGTCTTCAATGCATAATCCAGTTTGTTTGTGACAACAGTTTCAGATGTTTGTCTTGGCCACCTTCAGGCCAGTTTTCCCAGCAGTTGGCCTCCATCACAATTCTTACAACGTGTTCTGGCAGCCATTTGCAACCATTTCTGGAGGAAAAAAAAGAAAACAAGAATCTATTGTCAATTATTTTTACTCAACATTGAAAGATTTGAGGGTGAAAATTCAAAAGCAAAATTGCAGAGAATTCACTGTCCGCAGATTTCTCTGAACAGTTGGACCTTCAGTTCCAAGACAAAAAATATGTTTGATGTCCTTCTTCTGAGAAAAGTCGCTGTGACCCGAGTTTGTCCTTTTCTATGCCAAAGGATGTCAAACCAATCAGAAATGCTTTTTTTGCGCAAAAGAATTAAAACTCCTATTCCCTGAGCAGTCTTTTTTTTTTTTTCAAATAATATTTTACACTGAAGTTTAAAGCAGAAGTCCCAACCACTGAGCTGGGGACTGGGACTGTAAAATACTGCGGAGTAATATTATTTTCTTTTAGCCCCACCTGACTATTATTTCCACTCGATCCATACCCATATCGATTAAAGATCTTAACAATAGAATGGCTAGGATTCCATCATCGATAACTATATTTGAATAGGAAATATTTTCTCTTCGAACAATAAACTCGAAATGACGCAGACTGGTTCAGTGGCGTAGCCAGAACCCATGAAACGGGTGGACCCCGAAAAAATCAGGGAGGCCCAACCCCAAAGTATCATCCCTTGTTATGACATGGCCAGCCCTCTTATTGACTGACAAGTGGGCGGGCCCAGGCCCACCCGTGGCTACACCTATGGACTGGTCTGATAGCAGAAGTTATAGGCTGTGGTCACTTGAAAAATCCTCATTGTGCCCATGCGCCGTTAATCCAGGTAGGAAGATTCTATAGGTAGGAAAATGTTTTATTAAAGGGCATTTATC
The DNA here is from genome assembly GCA_016785265.1 of Paraplagusia blochii. Classification (NCBI taxonomy): domain Eukaryota; kingdom Metazoa; phylum Chordata; class Actinopteri; order Pleuronectiformes; family Cynoglossidae; genus Paraplagusia; species Paraplagusia blochii. Next base: position 4,880 of record JAFBJS010057815.1, read on the forward strand.
TGCCACAACTTAACAAACGGTTCATGAAGATAGTATACATTTAAGCGGTACGTGGTGAAAAAAGGTTTGGGAACACTGGTTTAAAGTAGGGATGTCCGATATATCGTTCCACCGATAAATATCAGGCCAATATGAGCATGATTTTTAATATCGGATTATATCGGTATCGGTTTTTCCACCAATAATATTAATCCGATGCTGCAAAACCGTGGTCTTGGAAAATAATGTTTTTGGAAAGTTCCAACACTAGACATTTCTTGTTCACATCAAATGCTGCACAAAGAATCGTAGGATAATTTCAGACAAAATGGTAAAAAATAAATGTTTAATTTTTCTATAACTTATATTGAAGTAGTGTGTTTATGTTGTACACAGTTATTTAGAGAATACCTTTAATCTGGTATGACAATAATTCAGGGGAAATCGGTTCATATCGGAATCGGTTCATATCGGTATCAGTTCAGATCGGTATCAGTTCAGATCGGTATCGGAAATAAAATGTTTGGGTAATATCAGTTCTTATCGGTATCGGTAAATGTCATATCGGACATCCCTAGTTTAAAGTACAATGTTTCATTGTAGCTCCACCTCGCCACTATTTAGGGGGAAACCAATCAAGTCAAAAACCTATGGAGTTTTGTCAATTCCTAAACCATCTCCCACCATCTAACATAACTAGTGACATTATTTTCATGTTCTCTTCAGATCCTTTGATTGTGTTCAGATCTCCATGGTCAGGATGTCATCGCAGTTTTATCAAAACATTCATAAAAATTGGGAACCTCAGTAGTTGTGTAGAACCCGTGCAGTTTTAGCATTATATTTCATGTTAAATCTTTTTATGAAAAATAAAATAAAATGTTTTACGTATTCAATGACTAACCTTGGGGGAAATTGCGCTCTAAATGGTCCATACCTGTTTTAAATAATGGACGATGACTATAATGATAATGACGAATGGCCACAGTGGCCTAAAAACAGATGTAATGCAGTTCCTTTTAGCTCTAATTTGAATTATCATTTGAAGTAAAACCGAGATAATGTTGTTTGTCTGCCCTGATCTGCTCTGTGATTATGTTTGACGTCATAACTATGAAGTCAAAAAGTCTTTCAGCTTTAAATGTTGTTTGTCAAAGACTTATCTCTGGACCATATGAGTGTAATATTTTCTAATGTTCTGATAAAAAAAAAAAATCTTTTTATACTTACCTTTGCTATAAGTTCATCCACAGGAAGGAGTCTCACAGCGCAATTTAAATCCCCCAATATTACCAAGGCTAATGTGACCCAGAGTGAAGGGAGAGTGTGTTGAATAATGTAAATTTCCAAATAAAGAGCAGTTTTGCATAAAAACTCTTCCCATGGGAAGAACCATTAACACAGGAACCGATCTTGTCCTGTTCATTCAGAAGGGTTGATCCTTAAAAAGGTTCCACATAAAAAAGAAAGAAAAAGTTTTTGTTGAGAAAGAAAAGAACAACTTACCGTCACTTTCCTGTATTGCTCAAAAACAATTAAAAATCAAACTTTTACGTCTTTTTTCTCCCTTTGTGAGATAAGAAATAAGCACTTTTCTTCCCCATAATTCCTACAATTACAATTGCTTGTTTTTCCTTTTTTCACACCCATTTTGTCTTTTGTGCTTATCAACAGCAGGCGGCCTGATAAAAGCCTATAATTACAAAATGAAATGAAACGCTCAAAGTGTAAAATGTCTGCCAAGTAAACTTTTGAGAACAAAGATGAACGGTCTGCTGTTGCTGCTTGTTTTCATGCAAAACCCGGGTTCCGAAATTTGAACCTGAATCCTGAATCCTGAATCAGAGGCCAAACCGGGGACTTTGCGGGCCCAAGTCCGCTTCCTTCACCACTAGGCCACTGCCCTGGCATTGACATTAGGTCTAACACTGAACTTTTTTGCAAGTTGGTGCTTAAAAGGTTAACAGATTTGCGAATTATAACTAGGATCGCAAGGATTGACATAGTCCCGGCCATCGCCCCATCTTGGGCCAGTGATGGCTTAGTCATTTAGGAACTGGACTTGGATATGGATGGTTTCAGGTTCTAATTCACCATTTGCCAAGTTGCCACTCACTGCTCAACGCCGCCCTCAGTTCACTTTTGTGATGGGTTTAACGTAGAGGTAACATTTCCATTGTGTGCAGTGGTGTGGATCACAATGTCACAATGACAAAGAGTTTGCTTTCCTTCCTTCCTAGTAATAGATAGTATTTAATTAGTTCCTGTGCTTCCAGATTTATTGATGCATGTCTGAGGTTTTTGGAACACTGTTGTTTATGTGTTTCTACTTTATTGGAAATGCTTCTGCTGTCAGGAAGAAAAGAGAAGAAGAAAACCAACCTAACCCTCAGAGCTTGTGAAACTTTCTCAAAAAGCCATGACCTTATGAATAAGTCACATCAAATGCTGCAAGTATGGAAATGGGTGAAACAGAGGGTGGCTGTGGCTCTCTGCCAAGTGAAATAGACTTTACAGTGCTTAAGCATGATGGATCGGTGGCACTCGCCGGGCATAATGGCCCTGTAGTGGACTAGACCCCTGCTCAAAGAACAAGCTTATACATCATGATTCTGCAGGCGTGCAGCTCACACTCGGCCTCCGCATTCCACAACGTTCCCAGTTTCTGCATCTGCAGCCTTGATGGATTAAGACAAACACGTTGTTTATGGAGCCGAGCTAAGCGTCTGGAGCTTGTTTGTGCTTCAGCCACACATCTGTTTATTGGAGAGAACAGAGGCCGCGCAGAGAAGACCTCTGATTCAAACGTTACCCAGTGAGCAGCTGGAGAGAAGCGAGTCCAAATCAAACACAAGAGACCAGGCTGTAGTTGTGTAAAGCAAGTTGGTGTGGAGCTAGAGGGAGGAGGAATGTATCAGAAGTGGGGGTTTGTTCTGGCAGAGAAACACCAGTGAATTTATTCTTCTCAAGAAGCTGAAGTGTTGAAGAGTGTTGTCTCTTCTGAGCGGAGCTGTCCTCATTTCGTGATGTGATGATGACTGATCATTGCAGATTATGGTCGGTTGTCTCTCCCAATGTATTTAAAATATTCCAAACCTAGTATGTTGTTCCTTTGGCCAGGTGTGCAGAGCAAACGTTAAAAGTTTATACTTAAAAAAAAAAAAAATAATTTCTCTAGAAGATAAAATGGCTTGAAACAATGTTAAACTCAGGCCCAGGGGCCAAATGTCATATGTTATGTAATATCATATGTTTACTAGAGTTGGCCCACCAGTATATAATCAGGGGTGGGGTTTGGTGCTATATATCTATCCATCATACATACATACATACATTAACACATATTTTGTTGCCTTTTGTTGTGGTTCAGTAAGCTACAGTAACTACAGTTTACTAAAGTAAATTTTATCTAAGTTTGTTAGTTTTTTTTTCCAAGACTGCCTTTAGATCGGAGGTCTTAGACATTGCGACAGTTCCTAGTTATGATTTTTGAACACTAAACATTCAGCCCACAACCGTATATATCAGCAGTGTCCCTCAGCTCATCTGAGGTAAGGACCCAGCTTTGGATTTCAAAAAACAGTAGAGTGTGGTGGATACGGAGAAGTGCCTCTCACCCAGGAGGATTATGGGTAAAGGGGCGTGTTGATATATATAGTTATTTGGCGCGCAGTGCCAAGTTTAGTCTGTTACGTTGCCTCATTCAATAAACATGGAATACCAAGTTCAGCCTCAGAGTCATCCTTCATCAAGCCACAACATTATATTTAGTTCATCCTCCATGTCGCCCCAGCGCCAACAACTGGCCAGCGCAACAACTGCGCTGAAGCTCCCCGAGTTCTGGCAGAGTGACCCGGCATCATGGTTTCAACATGTTGAGGCGCTGTTCCATTTACGCGGCATTGCTGAAGATGACTCCAGATACTACTTGGTGGTGGCAGCTCTCGACCAACAGACCACCCACCGTGTGATGCAACTGTTAAGGAAACCTCCGCGCTTTGGCAAATACGCAGAGCTGAAAGAACTGTTGCTGCGGAGGTACAGCCTGTCCGCTGCGGAGAGAGCGGACAAACTTCTCTCCCTGCCTGGAGTGGGTGATGGTTCGGCAGCGGACCTTATGGACAATATGCTGTCATTACTCGGACGAGATGACGGCGGGTTTCTGAGAGTACCACAGAGGTATTAGTAGCCTTGAGGATGATGGAGAAGTACAGAGAGGGTCAGAAAGAGCTGCTTTGTGTTTTTTTTTTTTTTTTTTGTAGATTTAGAAAAGGCCCATGACAGGGTGCCATGGGGGAGAGTTGTTTTGTTTGAGGAAGTCAGGAGTGGCAGAGAAGTATGTTAGATCGGTGCAGGACATGTATGAGAACAGTACAAGAGTGTTGAGGTGTGTAGAGTAAATGTTAAATACTTTTAAACATTTTTCCATAATTTCTTTAGAAGATAAAATGGCTTGAAGCAATGTTAAACTCAGGTCTGGGGGCCAAATGTGGCCCATTATAGTATATTAGGATTTGGCCCTCAAAGTAATATCATATATTTACAAGAGTTGTCCCACCAGTATATAATCAGGGATGGGGCTTCTATCCATCATACATACATATAAACACCCATTTTATTGCTTTTTGTTGTTGTTGGCCTGTGATTATAGGGTTATGTTAAAATGCATCTGGAAAGGCTACAGACAAACACACATACTGAGAAACAAATGCTATTGGTGTGGGTTTCATTTCACATTTCATTTCTCATGTGTTTATAATAAAGTTTGGTAGTTCAAGATTCCACGTTTATGGAAAACTATAGATTGTTTTTAGGAATCAACATAACAGAGCCAACGAGAAGGGAATTCATGCACAATTGCAGTCATTTGAAAATAAATATATTCTTAGGACGTTCCCGCGGTCTCACCATCCACAGGGAGGCTCACAAAATGGTGCAATGTGATTTGGGTGGTGCAAGCTGCTCTTGCAACCCCGGCAATAGATGAGCAGATTCAGTTTTTGTCTTCTGTCTCACAGCGCACTGTGAATTTGTGTTTGACACCTGGCATAAAGCACCTATTATCTGATGCATCTCCTACACTCTGATCACGGGTGAGTGATCAGCTGTAGGAGAAGAAACTCATGTTCACAAGATGAAACTAAGTTGTTATGAAAGTGCTTTATAGGGAGCCAAGTTTTGCCACACTTGCTATTTTTTATTTTTATTTTTTTGTAAATACAGTTTGTCACTGAGGGAATCTAAGGTTGAGTGCGCCTGAAGCTGGACGGTGTGGTAGCTACCACAGAGAGTCTGAGACACACCGGGACTGCGTTAGAACCCATAAACGCCCTGGTGTTAAATACTAATTAGCAAAAAATAAAAAAGCTGAAGTGGCGAACTAAAAAGCCTTGTCAGCTGTAAACGTGCCGTGCTGAGGACATTAGCTTTTACCTTGTCTCGAAGGAGTCAAACTGAGAGGAGGGTTTGCAGATATGTTCCTATAAAAATGAAACTCTTTGGCTAGAAAGTCCAAGGATTCTGCAACAGTCTAATGTGAAGGAGGAGAACAAGCTGTTTGTTGATTCTTCACGCTCAGGTACATTTCCAAATCCCTGTGTTTGAATGATTTGTTGAGTTAATGAGGGTTTATTAATAGAGAAGCTGAAGCCTGAATGATTAAATTGATGGGTCACGCTCCAAAACTGTATTCACCAAGAGATTCACTCTCAACCAACACAGCACATTAGTATTTGAAGGAGAATTTGTTTTAATGCTCTATCCTTATGATTATTTAACAAATATTTTTCTTTCTTTTTTTTTTTTTTTTTCCAGTCAAGATGCTGTGCATCGGAATGGAGGACTACTGTATTGTATCCCTGACTCAAACATACGTTAATTAATAATGTGATTTCTTTCCTAATGTGCAGCTCACCCAATTTCCTCAGCATTAACCCTGAAGTGAGGGGGAAAACCTGGAGTTGGCTTTTAAATCTCTGCCCCTCACTCAGTGAACCTTTTGTTTGTCTAATATTTTCCACACCAGAGAAGGTGTTTGCAAGGGTACTAATCTCATAAGCAGCTTAATTTGGAAACTGTGACTTCATTACATTCTCGGCTTTTTTGTAAACTATTCTCCAGAAAAGCACCAGCTGCCAGCGTTGACTGGAAGACAGTCTTTTAAGCTTTTGTTTCTCAGATAAAAACAAACAAACAAAAAAAAAGTTGTGTGGGAACAATGTACTCCAGAGGCTTGGGTTATATTAAAACTTTGACCCAGACTTTAATAAAAACATTTGGCTTCTGTTGTGCAATTAAGCAGCGGCTGAAACTATTGATTTGATCTTTTTATTTTGGTCCTTCCACCCACCTGATGCACTGACAACTGGCACGAGCCGACGGGAGGATTGGGGCCGCTGGATGAGGTTCTTCAAAACAGAGCAAACAATATCACTGAGATTTTCCTTCCTGTCACTTTAAATTGGTTATCAGGATCTCTAGGAAATGTAGGATTTAACATTGGCAGCTTCATATGGCTGAAATCATTTTTAGGAGGAGAAATTCCCCCTGAAGAGTTTTTATATGACATTTCAAGGATAGTGAAAACAACCGTGCATTCTGGGTAAAGTTGTTGCAATATTTAAATATGTTCTGCAATATTTTGGGCCATCCACATCCTTTTTGTATAGATTTTTTGCAAGGTTATATTCAATTTCTGCTCTTGTCGTAGCATGGTCTAATTCTAATTCTTCATTTTCTTCATTAACTTGTGCACAGACTCAGAGCAAGCATGAAGACAGACCCAAGAGTGTTGGAACAACCTAGAGAGAGAGCTGAAAACAATCTCTATCTACTGTAAACTTTATCTAAGTTTGTTAGTTTGTTTATCCCAAGTCTGTGTTTAGATCGGAGGTCTTAGGCAGTTCCTAGTTATGATTTTTGAACCCTAAACATCCAGCCCACAACCAGATATACAGGCAGTGTCCCTCAGCTCATCTGAAGTAGGGACCCAGCTTTAGATTTCAAAAAACAGTAGAGAACCATTGTACGCCTAGAGTACAACAGAGGCATTAGTAGCCTTGAGGATGTTGATGGAGAAGTACAGAGAGGGTCAGAAGGAGCTGCATTGTGTGTGATGATAGGGTGCCATGGAGGGATTGTTGTTTTGTTTGAGGAAGTCAGGAGTGGCAGAGAAGTACAATAGATTGGTACAGGACATGTATGAGAACAGTACAACAGTGTTGAAATGTGCTGTTGGAAGGATATAAGACTTTAAGGTGGAGATGGGACTTCATCAAGGATCGGCCCTGAGTCCCTTCTTGTTTGTTTTAGGGATGGACAGATTGACAGATGAGGTCAGACAGGAGTCTGATGATGTTTGCAGATGACATTGGGATCTGTAGTGAGAGTAGACAACGACTAGAAGAGAACCTAGAGAGGTGGAGGTTTGGACTAGAGAGAACAGGAATGGAGGTCAGTCATAGCAAGACCAAGTACGGGAAAGGTTTACAGGCCAGTTGTGAGACCAGCCATGAAGTGTGGATTAGAGACACTAGGAATAGGCAAAAGATAGGCAGCTGGAGGTGGCAAAGTTAATGGTGCTGGGATTTATTTAGGAGAGACAAGGATGGACATGATCAGGAATGAGGTCAATAGAGGGACAACCCAGATAGAAGGATTTGGGGAAAAAGCTAAAGAAGCCAGATTGAGATGGTTTGGACATGTTTTGATGAGGGATGGTGAATACATTGGTTGAGGAATGATCCTAAAGAGGAGATCGATGGATGCTGTCCATCTCCCTCTGTTCTCTAGACCTCTCTATATACCTGAATAGTAACAAACAGAAAGGAAAAGAAGGGGAAAAAAAAACATTTGCATTAACACTGCTGTGTTGGTCCTTGTTCACAGACTGGCATTGGAACCAAGACCAGTGAGGTCCAAGGAAGAAGAACCTCTGAAAAACTATCTCATGAAAATGGTGATGTTAGTAGAATAGAAGCAAAACTAACTATGCTTTCACCTGCTGAGAGTTGTTGGACGTAAATGGTCCTAGTAATCTGTAGCCTGTGGCTGTGGCCCTTGGTTGATAGCAAAAAGTGCTAGCAAACAAGCATCTGAAATGTCCCCCTGTGAACCAAAATAATTTTTTATCCAACAACAATCAACGTGACATTTAATCCAAAGATGTTTTGATAAACTTCCAAACTGCATCAAAGAGAACCACTAAAGGAAATGTTCCTTTGATTAAACATCAAGATGGAGTTATTCATTTGTACAAGACTTAGAGATTTAGATATCATCATAGCTTGGCTACGAGAAGATCACTGATCTGAAATCTCACCTGCTGAGTAGAGAAACGTGTCTCGAATTCCCCCGGTTCAACAGTAAAAGGCTTGTTGTTCACACTTGTTGTCTATAATAGCGGTGCAGAGTACTATAAAATACGAAGGTGATACAAGTGTCTACAAATACGACAACAATGCGAAGGCAGCATGAGAGCAGCTGTGCCTGATGAGGACAGATGTCAGTGTCAGGCTGTAAAAAAAAAAGGCTCCTCTGCTGTTTGCAGCGACGCTCGCTAGTGTGTCTAGATTAACCCGCAATATGAATGGAGTGCTGTCAGGGCTGCGGCGACAGTCGCAGCTCAGACCTCCAGGATGCAGGAAATGACAGCGCGTTCCACCAAACCGGCCCAACACTTTTAATTTGCGTCGAACAAATAGCAAAGGTTGTCGCCTAGATAAATGGATCGGCGGTGCAGCCGCAGCTCGTTTGCGACGTGCCCTCCCACAAGTAGTGCCTCTCAGAGAGGTCATGGAGCTCCTGCAAAACATGATACAAGGAGATTCCAAGATGCATAATTGAACAGTTTGCACTCAGCTTGGTAGCTGGGAATCTGCTTCATTAATCACCTCCCACAGAGTTATGGAGACACTTGGAGGGGAGAGCAAACATGGTGGGATGGAAGCGTATGCTCCATCAGCAGTGGTTCTTAAACTTCTTCTATCATTCCCCATCTCAGAAGGAGGGGATTTTCCACACGCCCCATATTGCACTAAAAAAAATAATAAAAATAAATTGCAAATACAATTTTAAAGGAGTATAAACCCATTACATGTAAACGTTTGGTAGAGCCACAACTGGGCAGTAGGTGGCCTAGTGGTTAAGGAAATGGACTTGGGTTCCACATAGCCCCTCCGGTTTGAATCCCCCTATTGCCAAGTTACCACTCAGGTGCCCTAAGCATGGTCCCCCCACACCGCTCCCTCGGTGCTGGCTCAGCCAACAGCCCCCTGCTCACTATGGTGATGGGTTAGAGGCATAATTTCCCGAAGGATATTCCGAGGGATTTATAGAGTTCTTCTTCTGCTTGTCCGTTGCCAAGTGGCAGGGGCAGCTGGCGTCACCCAAATCACATTGAACCATATCGTGAGCCCTCCTGTGGGTGATGAGCCCACAAGTAAATAATAATAATAATAATAATAATAATAATAATAATAATAATAATAAAGTATTGGCATAAGTGATGAGTAGGGAAGGATGGAAGTACCACAAAGTCCAAAAGTTTAGTTGTAAACAACTGAACTTCTTCTTGGAGTACAAAGACGTGTCTTTCTAAACTGAGAGAACTCAGTTTAGGGCAGGGGTGGGCAAACTTTTTGACCTGCGGGCCACAATTTCTCCTAAATTGGATACGGGGCCGAGTCAAGAGCAGAGAGAAGGAGCGTTCATGTAAGCTAAGATAAATGGCAAGTAAAAGTCATGTATCAAACCCAAAATACTACATTTCTAATAGCCTCTATTATGTCATTTACTGGAGAAACGGAGGCATTGTAGGGAAAAGTCGGAAGTTTAATTATAATATAAATAAATTATTTAATTTGGACAGGGATGGCGGGCCGCATAAAAAGGCTCAACGGGCCGCATGTGGCCGCCGGGCCTTAGTTTGCCCACCCCTGGTTTAGGGACTACTAGAGGGAACTCTAGTAGTCCTACTCCTCTAGACCACTTTCTCCACCACTGGACAAAAGTGTAATGAGTTGTTTTTTTCACACGCTTTTGAGATAGAAACTGCTCCTGATGTTAATGAGCAGATTTGTCATTTGTGACCAAAACAACTCTTCACATCTTTGTCCAGTGGTGAAGGGAGTAGTCTAGAAGAGTAGAACTACTAGAGTTCCTTATGACATCAACCACAAACTGAAGAAGTTCCTCAGTTGGGAAATGTAACATCCCTCAACTCCAAGTAGAAGTACAGATACTGGCAACAAAACTTTTTAGATATCATGACCTGGATGAATGAAAATCCTCACAGACAAGTACCACAAAGATTAAAAAAAAAAAAAAAAAAAAAAAAAAAAACTCTCTATGAGGGTATTCTTATCGTGGTTGACACTAAAAAAAACAGCCACCAATAGACTTTTTACACCTGTCACATATGTTTAACCTTGTTATGTTTGTAATCTTTAGTAAATTTAAAGTTAGGAAAAAAAGCAACTTTTCCAATGTAATTTGGCTGTGATAATCCAAAATCCACCAAATCTATTTCAGTAAATAAAGTTAATTTTTTTTTCTCCATTGATTATTATTATTATAATTATTATGATTACTTACGAATGATTATTCATTTGAAGACCGCTTTTCACTGAGATCTTATTCGTTCCCTAATCCCTCCATCAAATACGTTCCTGTGGGAACCGTCCTCTCCCTCCTCGTCTCCTTCAGTGGAGATGTACAATTTGGATCAGAAGAACATTAGATGTCAAGCAGAGCACAGAGAAACAGAGGAAGAAGGCGTGTGGGTGTTTAAAGTCAGATAATCCATTCCAAGGCTGCCCCGCAGGGAGCGTCTGTTGTGTGTTGTGCGGCTTATTTGTTTTTATCAGGGAAAGAAGTTGCTCCACAGCCCCTGGCGGCTCCCGCTGTAGGCTGGTAGTGAAAATGACACTGACAACGAAGCTTTTGATTTGCAGGCGAGGATATAAATTCTTCACAAGTGTGTGGACGTGCATGTTTGTGTTTGTGTGTGACATGGCTTTACTAACTGAATGCCCTGGTGTTCTGTGGTGGCCTTGCCAGCCTCATGGAGAAGGCCATCTATCATCTGGATCACTCTCATTGACAGCTGCCCCGATCAGGGAGGAGAAACTGTCCCCTGTAGTTTTAAGGCCCAATCTAAAAATAACAGAAATTTGTAAACCGTCAAATTTGGCAACAATTCTGATGACAGCTTCATAAAATGAAGAAATCTTCTTTTATTCCAATAATCAGTCTATAGTCCAGAGAAATCCATATGGACAGTTCTGTCAGACTGTCCCACGCTCAGCGAGGATGATCTGATGGTATAGTATTTAAAGTCAAAGTTGCTTCAGTGAAAAAAAATAAAAAATCTATTTTCCACACTGTGAAATGAACAAGTGATCAACTTAATATTAGCATCTCCATTGCTTCATTTGCACATGCTAAATGTGCACATCTACAAGTTCAACTGCAAGTTTGAATAGTGAAAGCATTGATGATTCGATGCCTATATTTTGTTATTTGACATTGACTTATGCACAGTAACGAAGCAGTACATGTGTGTGTGTGTATATATATATATATATATATATATATATATACATATAAATATATATATATATATATACAGGTATATATATATATATATATAAATATATATAAATATATATATACAGGTATATATATATATATATATATGAATGAAGCAACAATCTTCAACAATCAACAATCTTGAATCTATTTATTAGAGCACATAAAAAAAAAGTCAAACTCACAGTGTGATTATATTTGAGCCGTAAGATCATACGAAATGTGTCCTTGCCCAACAGTTCATAGTCATACTGTATACTGAAGGAGAGAAAGAAGGAAAGAAAGCAAACTCCTTATCACAGTGACATTGTGGTTCACACCACTGTGACTTCTGTATTTAACCCATCACCAAAGTGAACAGTGGGCTCAAAGCTGCGGCTTTGAGCGCCCGGGGAGCAGTGAGTGGGGACGGTGACTTGCTCAGTGGACATCAGTGGTAACTTGGTAGTTGGTGGAATCGAACCTGGTATTCTCTGGATCCCAGAACACTACAATGATATGCTTTGTCCTACCATATACATTTATAATAGCCTGTGAGAAAAATCTTACTTTGAAAGATTAAAATTTACACTGATACATTGAAAAACCCCCGGTTCGAAATCCCCCTACCGCAAATTTGCCACTAAGGTTAGGGCATGCTCAGTACAGTGA
>JAFBJS010057815.1:17159-29627 GCA_016785265.1 Paraplagusia blochii
TACTGTATATAATATATTACTCATGCATGTTTCATTTTGTATTTATTTTCCCATGTATTATAATATAGAAACCTCAATTAACACAATTGTTTTTAACACATTTTTTCAATAACCATTAAGTTTAACATATGTATTTCAGTTTGACACCCCTGTAGTTCAGCATAGACAGAGGAATGATTAGACGTACAGTGAGTGTCAAGATGTTTTCGATGAAATATCTAAATCAGACCAGTTTGACAAATCAATTAATTTGCTTTTAACACATGGAACGTTCTTCCTAATTAGTGTTGAATGTTTCAATCAAACCAAAGAAGCTGAAGTTGAATAACTAAGTCTCATATAGAGGAAGAAAGTTTAACGAATCCTGCATTTGTTAACTGAACTGTCTGCAGCATGAGCAGAGTGAGTAAAAGTCCCAGGTATGAGCATCACAGAAGAAGTAGAAGACTGGGCCGACATTCTGATCTTCTCACTCTCACTGTGTGGGCTTTTTATTCAGACCTGATGACTGGACCAGACATAGATATTCTTTTTTTTTTACTGATGTCAAATGTGGAGTCACTTTCCTGCTGTGAAGTCAATGCACTTTCATCTACAGCAATAAAATCTTTCAAAAATGAATGAATCAGTAGAAGTAGGATGAAAGAGTAAGAGAACGGGTCGAGTTTGGAGAGTTGGGATTAAATGTTGATTGTAACTGTGACTTAAGGAAGCAGACTTTTGAGTTTGAATCCACGAGCATCCAGGTTGCCACTGAGGTGCTCTGATCATAGCACTGTACCAACCCACATGACTTCCATTGTGATTTGGGCGGCAGAATTGGAGACCCAGTGACCACAAAATAGATAAGTGAAGATGAAGATGTTGATTATAACTAGGGATGTCCGATATAACATTTACCGATATTGACTGATATTGCCCCAACACTTCTTTCCCGATACCGATATGAACCGGTACCATACAAATCCCCGATAGATACTTATTTCGAATACAAATACGATTAGTCATGACATAGCCTAGCTACAGAAACTCCACACGTTTAGCGTCGACAAAGAGAAAGAGTGGCTGGTTCTCCAGGACGATGAACTCTGTAAAGCTTGTCTGACTTATTTTGCTCTTCTCTGTTCTTTACCAAATTTAACTCCTTTGCTCTCTTGTCTGTTCTTTATATAACTCTAAGTCTCTGAGAGAGAGCTGCTGCTGCTGCTGGTTGCTATGTTGTTGTTGAGTCCATTGTTGTTTTTCTTTACTTCGCTACCCTACCTTCGCTACCCTACCCCTACCGCTACTTCTACCCCATGGGCAAATCCAACGTATTTGCCGAGACCACGGCTTTGCAGCATCAGATTTTAAATATCGGTGGAAAAACTGATACCGACACCTTCCAATATTTAAAAAACTATGCTGATATCGGCCCAGTATTTATCGGTGGACCGATATATCAGACATCCCTAATTATAATCTTATTTGCTTTCAATAGAAATGTTCGTTTAGATGTCTGTAGATCTTGAATGATGTCTTCTAAAGCAGATATGAAATTAATTCATGAGCTCATAAATTAGTTTTCTCAAAAAAATAACAATAATAATGATAATACAATAGTCGAGGCTCCTTAAATATCTTTGGTGTATTTGCCGATGCCAGACACAAGATTGTTTTATAAAGGTCCATATTTAAAATCTAAAAAGAAAAATCTATCTATCTATCTAGCTATACATCTATCTATCTAGCTAGCTACATAAAGCCAGTTTTGACAAATCTCTTTTTTTTTTTTCTTGCATGAAACAAAGCAAGTTGCAGGAACTGTTTCCTGGACAGTTAATAACTATGTTTCATTGGTTCTCTCTTATGCACCTGTGATATGGTTGCAAACTGAAAGGAGCAAATTTAAACTAAGAGTCATATTTTAAAACAGGTCATTAAACTAATGTTTGCTCGTGAGTTTCCATTTAACTGTGCTGTGTCTGTGCTCAGATGCGTTGCTGTGTGGAAGTGGAGAAGCTGAGCCGCATCAGCAGTACTTTTTTAATGCAGGAGGAGGCAGAAAGTAGTGAAAGTGAGATGGATATCCGAACCAAGACATTCAGTATTTCCACTCTGACACACTCTTTCATAGTGAAAAGTGGTTTAAAACTTTTTTTCATCTCTTTCCTCTTCTCTTTAAATCCTCGGGGGTGATTTACACTCAGGTGATGGAGGGAGGTAGAAATCATGTCCTCTCCTGCGTGCACGCTGCCTGGTAACTAATGAAAATGAAACATTTGTTCTTAGGGGGGTGGCTTACAGCCCGGCCTGCTGGTAAGCTCACAACAAAAGACTGTTTCTTTGATGGATTGGCAGGAGAAAAAGAGAGAGAGCGAGAGAGACAGTGTGAGAGAGCTAACTTTAGCCCTTAATGGTTTGAAATATGCTTGTGCTACACTTTTTTTTCTGCTGCCGGGCCAAATGATATCCCCTCTCCGGGTGATTTATCTGGCACATTCACAGCCTCCTCGTCAGGGATAAATTGGCTCCTGCCTGATGTAATGCCCTTGATGGATAATCAACTCATTTTTCTTGATTATTTTATTTATATCTGAATATGGCTGCAGCCCTTTACGCGCAATAAATATAGACAACATTCTCCTCGGGCTCTTTTGACGTCACTGATTAAAGGTCAGTCCAGAAAGTAGATTAAGCATCAGATTATCATCCCGTCTGTAAAACTTGAAACTGTAAATCTTTTAACCTCATGGCCTAAATTCTGTCGGTGAGATTGACAGAGAAGGCCATAGATCTCATTTTATGTCACACAATTTTGATAAAGATTTTGGTTCAATACCAGTTTAAATAGAATCTGCAAACAGACTTTTTGTGTAGAGTTTATCATCCAGCCTATAACCGTGTGCCCCCACACACATGTGAGATATTATCCCTTATTTTTGCTCAGTTATATGTGGTGAATATCCCACTTGTAAAGCTGCAGGAATTTAGGATCACAATATTCATTCGTACTCATTCACTCATTCTTCACAAGTGGCAGAGACCGCAGTCTCCACGACTGACACTCAAATCACACCGCTCCATACTGTGAGCCTTTCTGTGAGTGGAGAGTAGGTTGGGACAGTACCTCAATGGCAACCTGACAGCTGGTAGATTAGACCCAGATCTGCTTCCTTAACGACGAGGCCACAAAATAACAATATTAGTTATTTCAATTTCTTACTGGCTTTTTCAAATCATCATAGTTTGTGTCACATGGTTTCAATTAGAGCACAGGCTATCAAGCAATGTGTTCGTCTCAAAGTATAAATAAAAATGTATTATAAAAATGTAAATGTAAATAAAAACATTAAAAATGTTGATTTAGGAGATAATCAGATATTTACATTTTTCTTCTCAAGAAAGTCAAACTTAATATAATCTATATAATGTGTTTATCATTGCTTTCATTACAGAATAATATGCAACAACAAAATCTTTTTTTCCACACTTTGTGGATAAACAACTGATTAACCTTTGTAATAGAACACTCTGTGTCAAACTCAGACCTGTCAGCCACATCTGTACCGCAGTGTGATTATGTTTTGCCTGGAGATCATAGCAAATGTGTACTGGTCACATAATTATGCTGCAGCATTGGAGACATTGGAGTATAAAATATCAAAGATCCTAAGCAATTCATGAACAAATTGATAGAGTCATGTTATTGACATTATCTTCAAAGTCAGTTAAACGTTGCTTTTATATCAGATTTTAGAGCAGAATTTTCAATGTTTGTTCAACTCAGCTGCTCTTTCCTTTTTCATTTCCTTTTCCATTTTCATTTTTTATATTATTATCATTGTCCCTGGCTTATTTTGATTCAAAATAAGCAATTTTATTTTGACAGCTATTTGTATGTAAAGTGTGATGAAAGCGAGGTGTTTTGTTACCGTTCTCATACTTTGGTATTTGCTGAGGCAGAGATTTTTTTTTTTTTTTCCACCAGTTTTTCCTTTCCTTGAGCAGACCATGACATCCCCTCAGTGGATTAACTGGTATTTCTTATATTTAATTTTAAGGTATGAAAACTCAGAGCACAGAAATAGAGAAGGAGAAGCAGTAAACAGTACGTTCACTTCTCAGTGACCCCAGATATTTGGTAATAACATAAAAACCCAAAACAAACAAAACTTAGAGAGCACAAAGAGTGCTCGTTACCCACTGTATGGAAATGTAGACCAGCGAAGGTACGCTCAAGTTCAACGGTATATACGTAATGTAAAAACAAAGAATAAACACCAACATTATAGAGATACAATAAACCTAAAACTAGCTCTCATCTGTTCAAATATGCCCGTACATACGTCCAAACCAAAGGTGTCAAACTCAAATTCCCAGCAGGCTTAGAATAAATCTCATTTTCACAAGCCAAGAACAAATAATAAAATAATAAATGTATGTGCTATAATGGGTGCACGTTAATACTACAAAGCCTGCCAATATATACAGGGTATATACTAGCAGCCAACTGTAGTACAAATGAGATATGGCCTTGTGGGCCAAGTATATTTGTTTAAAACCCAATTTTAAGTATGAATAAAATGAACATTAAATATGTAGGTATAATAAGCCCAAAGGGAGTTAATTTAGTACTAAAAAAAGCCTCAAGCAACAATGAAGAATTCACTGCCAATAAATAAACTGCTTTAGGTTTTGAAGGTAACTTGAAACTTTCAAGTTAAGTAACTTTTAAGTTTGTATTTGTATTCACCGTCCACAGTAGTGAGATACAGTTCAACCCGTCTCTGAATCATCAGCGTCTTTCGTAATAATCTCCTCTCCAGGACGAGATCCAATACAACTCTTAGTTTCTATGTTGTTTAAAATCCATAAAGAGTCAAACCCGCAACTTTTCATAAAATACTTACCAGCAATTCTTTATGGATACAGAGTAGGATCCTCCTAGTGGATGTTGAGCAGATGGCGCCCATCCTATGATGTAAGCCACCTGCCACTAAGGAGGGACACTATTTTGCTGTCAGGGTGGAAATAACGTACATGAAATCCACGGCATTACAGGATCTGAGAAATGTGCTGAGGTGGTGCAGGTGTTTCCACCACAGTGACGATGAATCTTCTCAGAGCAGAAGGCAGGCTGATGCTGCACAAACTTTACTTCAACATGTAAATGATCCAATCAGCAGGACATCTGGACCGGAGATGTGTCCAAATGTAATATTTCTTATCCCATCTAAATCACATGGTTACCATAAAATACATCACCTTTAAAGTTTCAGTCTAAAGCTGTGAGAAAAAGTGTGGATTAAAAACTGTTTGGGAAAGTTTAAATTGGAATAGAGAGTTATGATTGTGGTAGAGTAGAAATGTCAGGGTTTTCAGAAGCCGAAAAAGGGTACGACAAGAAAGGCTTAGTGGGTGAAATAGTAACGACTGAATTAGGTTGGATTGGGATATGATGGGGTTAGGGTTATTGGTGGGATATGGGATTTTAGGTTTAGGTCAGACATGTCCAAACTGTTCCACAAAGGGCCGGTGTGGCTGCAGGTTTTTGTTCCAACCAAGCAGCAGCACACCTGTGTTGACAGGTTTAATCAACTGATCACAGTCATCAGACAGCTGATTGGTCAAGCTGTGTGCTCTTGCTTGGTTGGAACAAAAACCAACAGCCACACCGGCACTTTGTGGAACAGTTTGGACACCCCTGGTTTAGGTAGAAGATGGTACTGGATTCTTTCTTTTATTTGCATTCTTTATAAATACCTTTCTCTTCAGGAGTTGCCACAATGAGTCAACATTGTCCACCTCCCACTGTCCTCTGTCTCTTCTACTCTGACTCTCTGACTTCTACTTCTACTCTGACTCTCTGACTACCTCCATGTCCTCCCTAACTGCATCCATCAATCTCCTCTTTGTCTCCTACCTGGTAGCTCAATCTCTAGCGTTCTTCTACCAATGTCCAAACCATCTCACTCTGGCTTCTCTAGCTTTTTCTCCAGAAATTCTTTGTTGTCCCTTTAATCACCTCATTCCTGATCCTGTCCATCCTTGTCTCTCCTGAAGAGTATCTCAACATCTTTAACCCTTCCACCTCCAGCTACGCCTCATGTCTTCTACCTATTAGTGGTGTCTCTAAACCGTCCATCATAGCTGGTCACACACATTTCCATTCACCTTAGCTGACACCCTTGTATCACAAATGACTCCTGACATTTTCCTCCAGCTTTTCACAATGTATCTGTTGGTCTGAATGGGAATCTAAGTATCCAAACATTAACATAATAAATTATAGTATCTGTATTGTATAAAAGTGTATAATTTTTTTTATTTTTTTTTTACATTTTGTTGGTCCTATATGGGACCAGTAAGGTGCAGGGAATTGTCTTCGTCTGAGATGGGGAGTGATAGAAAAAAAAAAAATCAGTATCACTGAAGTATAGGAAGGTAAAACAGAGAAAGACAGTGAAGTAGATGATATGTGATAGAATGAGCAGCATAGCTTTGGTACCATTTCCGTCTACCTGAACAAAATGACCAATTGAAAACCCAGTATTTGAAGTTGAAGTGTAGTCCTTTTATTCCACATTCCGAGAAGGAATACCAGCCGTTAAATGAAAACAGAAAGCAATACTTCTCTGTTTGTTGAACAAACTTAATGAGTGCAGATTCACTCCTAAAAAGTCACAATCCTTGTGGAGGTGATGAAATGTTAGTGCTATGTTGACATTCCCTCAAGAAGGAAACTCCAACTTTAAAATACAGTCAGTGAAATAGAAAACTCAGCTGAGACACATTATAATGAAGAGTTATTGAGAATTTCAGTTATTCACAAAAAAGGGATTCATTGCCACCATGTAATTTGAAGCAAAAGAACAGTGTAATCATTATGAAGTGCGTTTTTTTTTTTTTTTTTTTCAGTGGTGATTGTGAAAAAAAATCTCATTTATCAGGGTCATGAAATCCAAAGAGTTTTGTTGTAAGCAACTGGACGTTGTCTTCCTGTAGATAGAAATAAATATTTTGACCCTGGAAGAGAATGCAGACGGGCAAGGCAGGAGAACATGAATATTTCATTGGGGTCTTTTGTGGTCGGGGCCGATTTTGTTTGTTTTGCTTGTTTCTTTTGCAAGCCTTAAAAGGAAGTGCCAAGACGCAGGCATACATTGATATATATTTTATACTTCAATCCCTGCCTTTATCTCGCGTCATGCCATTCAGTGTATGTATTCAATTATGCATGGCTTCCTTATCAGGGAACGTACCATGTCCCACTTTATGAGCAGAAAACACTGCCTGGCAGTGAGTTATTTTCTAAAGATACAGTTTATGCAGAAGCGACTGGTGAGGTGTTCAGGAACAATCAGACTCCAGTGTGCGGGTCAAACATTCTCTGCTGGTCCCCTCCCAGTGTGCTTGATTCATGCTCAGACATGTGATAGGTGCAATTCTGAAAGAGTTCAACAAATGAAGGAGAGGATTATTTTAACATGAACACAAGGAGCGTGTGTGTCCCCATCAATCTGAGACACTAGAGCGGTGTGACATGTGCGAGGAGGCTTGAGTATTTTCAGAGAGAGGCTGTGAATATGAGACTGAATGGGACAACTTTACAAAATGAGTGTCAACAGTGATGCAGGCAAGGTGTCAACCATTAAAAGACATGCAGTGAAAGACTTCTTTCCTCTTAATAGTGAGCCTCTAAATATTAATGTTTACTAAAATGAATCGCAGTGTTAATAAAAACCCAGGTAATAATTCATTTGAGCCCAGTGATATGATTGTTGCTGATGCTTTTATGTAAAGTAATTATACGCCGGTGAAGTAATTCAATTTATTTATGCTTATTGAGAGCTAATTAGAATTACAGCCTTGATCGTGAATAAACCCTATCATCCAGTTTATTAACTTCTCCTTTGATAGCCAACAAAACAGATAACCCAACTTACATGGTGGAAAGAAGTCATTTACTTTATAATTAAAGGCAATTAGGGAATCATTTACAGCTCGATCAAACCTGATGGAAAAGAAAACAAAATGGCATCAGCCGAGACGGGCTGCCTCCGCAGATAGCGGACCATTACGGTGCGATCAAACACCATGGCCAATAATTGAACCTGAGGTTAAAGGAAAAATCAATTTCTAATCATGGATTGTCATATCCCTAGTGTCCTTGCATGCCTCGCACCCATTCATCAAAATTTCCCTGCCGTGATGCAGCTTTAAATTAAACTTGTAAATATTTGTCACCAATGTCATATGATGCCCTAGCCAGGAGAGATGAACGGCAGCCAACTGATATCATCCATTTTTTTCTACATCCATTACAAACAGGTTCTATCATGGGCACAAAAAAAAAAAAAAAAGCCCTTGAGCTCCTCTCTGTTGACGTATGACCTTTAGTTCAAAGTGATTTAGCACTCTCTCTCACCCCTCCAACTCTCTTCTTCACCCATTTGATAGCTGTAATTTTCTGGTGGAAAGCGTCGTATCCTACTTTCACGCTCTGGAAATATGACATTTCACTGGTATTAACATTTATTTATTGGGAATCTAGGAGGATTCTCTCTGCTTGACATTACTGTAAGTGAGTCAAAAATAAGAGCAGCCCATCACATTAAGGGGTTAACTTGAACAGCTGCATATCAGATGAATATGTGATTTCTTCACAGTTCCTGGTTTAGATTGAGTGTTCTGATCTTTTCACCAGGGTCCAATGTTCAGTTCAGTTTGATTAAGAAATTCAGGGAGTAATCTTCTGGTTACAGTTTAGAGTCTTCTCAGTAATCTGAGGTTTTTAACGATTTACAGGAGTCTTAGTTTAAAACAAACTAATTTCTTTTTTGCTCGACTGCTAAAGGAAATAAACAATGTTGTTTTCTTTTGGTATTCTATCTCACGCTGTGTCCTTGTAGATGCTTGACTTTGATAAGACTTTATTTAGATTCTTGAAAAGCGGGCACGAGGAGCCGAGTCAAGAGCTGAAATGATGTTTTTGAAGATACGTGTGAAGTGGATTGGCTTACATCATCTACAGAGGGTCTCATGCTGTGTACCAAGCTGCTCAAAGTTGCCTGGGAAGGAGATAATGACTATTTGCTTTTCCAACAGCTTTTGCTGATGTGCCAAAAGCTCTTCACGAAGCGTGTCAGGTAACACATACAAGAGGAGTTGGCATCTGCGGTGACTGGGCCCCATATGCTGTGGCACAAAGTATGGCATTTAAGTGTAAGACTCTATAATCTTCCAAAAAGGGAGACATATTTTTTCAAGCCTATTTAAATAATCTAAACAGCTAGTGGGCAGCTTGTACCAAGGCAGTACTTTGTATTTATAAAATAAAATAGCTGTTTAGGCCAAGGAAGATTAGTTGAAAGATTTTCTTGTAAGACTTTTTTTTATCAAATAGCAAAAAACTGTCACCAATACTAAATTTGAGAGATGAAAATCATTAAAATCCAATTAACAAAATTAGAAACATTATTATCATTAAATTAAGATATCACAGAAGTCTTCAAAAGCATGAATCTCAACCAAAAATGCAAAAAGCATCATCCAAATTTCCAAAATCTTTATTTTTTTATTTATTTTTTTTAAATTAAAGTCACCCTTAATACATCATGTTTCACTCTAACAACTCCACATATAAGAGGAACATTATTGTCGTATCATCTCTGGTGTAAAGTTTCTGAAGTTCCTAAATTTGTAAAGCCACTTCTGCCAGTGGCGATTTAACAAGGAGGGCCGGTCCAATTATTTCAGAATCCAGTGATTTGAGAATGTGCTTGGCATAGCTGCTCTGCCCTCTTCTTCCCTCCCAAAAAAAAAATATTCCACATTCCTGGTTAAGCTTCCACGCTTGGCTTCTTTCCTTACTATCCACAGGCATTGATCATACAGTCGTGGGGTTCCTGCTAACAGCAGCTGCAGCCATGTGTTGGAGCTAACAAGGTGAAAAGTAATAATGAGCAGACCATAAAACAAGATCTCTGACCCTGCTGCACTGTTAGCATTTCCTCTGTCCGAATTATTCAATATATTACTCTTGCTGGAAGAAAGGACCACTCAGTGGAAAGTATAAAGAACACCATTGTCTCCCATGATCCTGGAGGACCTCGTCCTGCACTGAATACACCAGAGAAATAAGATCCAAGCTGATATAAGAGTAAACTCAACACAAATGATCAGTGGAAGAAAGAAAAGACAATAAATAAACCTATAAAAAATGGTCAAATTCCTGACAAAGTCATTGTCACTGTGACATTATGGTCCACACCTGCACACAACAGAATGTGTCCTCTGTATTTAACCCATCATCAAAGTGAACAGTGGACAGCTTTGAGGCCCGGGGGACAGTGAGTGAGGACAAAGTCTTTCTTAGTGCAACTCACTAGTAACTTCGAAGTTTAAACCCTAGAGAGACAAGTCTGGTTCCTTAACCACTCGTCCAAGGACAAAGGAGGACCTAACTGAAGTCTTAATACAAGAATAAAAGCTTGAAGACATGCAACAGTGGGTCTCTTACATTATATCAGTGTCAAGAATATAAACTTTAATCTACTGGACTTTATTTGTGGATTTAGATTTTCAACCGTCGTTGAGCAGCAGCAGAAATGACAACACACCTCTGAGACCACACGGATGGTCGGCAAGAACATGGCTGGTGATGGTAGTTTGAGAAGAGACCTAAATGAGCAAAAATCAATGATTGCTGCAACTGTCAATTTCCCTGGTGACCCACAGATGAGTGGGAGTTTCCCAGGGGCCTCTGTTAAACTGACCTGCTCATGGCAGAGAAAAGACAGACTCAGTGATGAAAACCTATGAAATGGTGACGAAACAAAGAGATTTCTTAAGCCAGAAAACCAAATATGTTCACATTTGCATGAAAAGTGAGAGACTGACACCGGAGGAATTGACAAGCCTGGTTTGGGGATCACAGATGTTGCGTGTGCCTTGAAAACAGTCCATGGTGAAAATGTCAAATAATGTGATACCAAAAAGTTGTAGGACCAGTAAAGTTTTATCTGAAATTTCAAATGCATATGTTTTATTCATACAATTAAAGTTACCAAGTCTCCTATATACTTTTTGTGAATTACTTTAAAATGACTCCTAAATAGAGGACAATGTCTAACTCAGCAGTAGACAACATTCTCTCCCCCTCTCTCCTGTCACTTCATAAGGTTCTTTAGCAGTGTGGTCTGAACTCCACTTCTGTCCCCAATCTCAAGGTCTAGAGCAGTGGTGCCCAACCACTGGATTGGGGACTGGTTACGGTCCATGGGTGAATTGATGCTGGGCCACAGATAAATAATATTTCCTTTTGGCCCCATCTGGCTATTCCTTACACTTGATCCATACCCATATCAACAAAAGTGGACAATAGAATGGATTCCATCATCAATAATACAACTATATTTGATTAGGGAATATTATACAGAGTCAATGATACAAGATTCCTAATCCTTATACCAGTCTGGTAGCAGATAGTTAGAGGTATATGTGTGCACTTGAGAAATCCTTTTTGTGTGCATGCAAAGTTCATTTGGGTAGGAAGATTTTATGGGTAGGAAAATATTTCATTTCATTTTTTAAATTTTATCTGCCTGAACTTAACGATCATTCAATGAAAACACATTTAACTGGTGTCTAGCCCATAAATGGAACAGTGTTTATAATGGCAAGTGCATTCAAACAAGTCCTTTAGGTGGTCCTCTCTGATGTCTTCCTAGCTCCTGCACTTGTTAGGTCCCTACACTACAGTGCAGTGTTATAAGTGGATGGAGATGATGACATTCTTTGTTGGTTCTAGTTTTCTGGATGTGAAATTTAATGTTGTTCTGTACAATAATAAGTAATGATCATGAGGCTCAAGCTTTGTGAACACTAAACTAAATAGTACAATAACAACCTCTGTAACATTTGCGTATGGCAAAGTTTGTGATTCTAACACAAACCACAGCTTCTGGTTTTGATTTTAGCTGGTATTTAAGCTTCACTGTAAACCATTCAATAAGGAGCAGAGGTGTTTTTTTTTTGTGACGGTCCCAGGCCTGGATACATGGTGAGGGTTGCATTGGGAAAGGCATTGGGTTTAAAACTTTGACCAAATCAAAGATGCAAGACAACAAGATGGAAGTTGTTGACTCGCTGTGGCAACCCCTGGAAAAGGGACAAGCTGAAAAGAGAAGAAGACTTGGGCTTCACTGTCCTTGCCTTTTATAAGAACACATCAAAAAATCACACAATATAAACTTTACCAGGATATTTATAATAAAAATATATAATTCAACCCCAACCCTTCTATTTATCACAGTGTGTTTCTGATCAACATGAAATCAGGCAAAGAAGGCTCTCTCCAGGTCCAGCAGGTTTATCGCCAAATTGCAGAAGACAAAAAAAAAAAAAATACAGGAGTGAAGAGTTTATACAGCCAGGGCTCTAGGTGTCACTAGTGAGACTGATGACAAGGACACAGGTGTATGT
>JAFBJS010057816.1:0-26607 GCA_016785265.1 Paraplagusia blochii
TGTCTCTGTCTTTGTACGTGTCATTGCTGATAAACTTGTTTCCTTCTCTTTGAAAGGTTTCTGTAAGCAGCCATTAAAAACCACACTAGAAAACCATCTAAGAGGGAAAATTACTCAGGCAAAAAGAAATGTTTTTCTACTAAATTCTCGATTTTTTTATTTAACCCTGGTGATCGTCTTTCTTTTTATCACTTATCAAAGAATAGAATTGGAGACAGAGCTAGTGAAGACAGATTGAGATGGTTTGGACATGTCCAGAGGAGGGACAGTGGATACATTGGTAGAAGAATGATCCTAGAGATGGAGCTACCAGGTAGGAGACAAAGGCTACCAGGTAGGAGACAAAGAGGCCCTGAGAAGAGGACACAGAGGACAGGGGGAGATGAAAAATGTTGACTCGATGTGGCAACACCTGAAAAAAGGGCAAGCTGAAAGAAGAAGAAGAAGAAATTTATAATATTTGCAAGGAAGGTCTTTTGAACTGCACTAAAAAAGAAACTTTGCTTGATGACACTACAACTTAATCGCCGTAGAGTTTGTAGGGGTTTTGATGGTGATAATAAAGGTTATTATTAGGTTATAATGAGTGAAAGGGCAGGATAGTTTTGTGTTGGGGTAACAGTGGCCTCAGACTGGGAAAATCTGAGTTTTTTTATGAATGACAGACTGAATTCCAGGGACTATCTTGTTCCATGGACATATTTCAAACATCTTTAAAGTTCCAAAAGTTCCACTGTGGTGAGAGGCAAAGCGCCAACACAGATTCGTCAGCAGTCTGCTCTGTAGTACCTCAGCCAAAAAGCCTCTGCCAATAAAACTTTATTTATCCCTGGATTTTTTTTTTTTTTTTTTCTACATCGTCATATTTAATGATCCCAGGGTGCGACGTCATTTCTTTTTCAAGATAAATATTTTATCCTTTCCTTTTTCCACTCTAATTACAGATTGTTTTGAGCGTCCCAATCTTTTTCTTTTCATCCTTTGGACCTGTAGCAAAGTTTGCAACAGTGAATCAATGTTTCCATCTCCCCCTGTCCTCTGTATCTTCTCCAACTACCTCCATGTCCTCCCTCACTGCATCCTTCAATCTCCTATTTGTCTCCTACCTGGTAGCTCCATCTCTAGGATCCTTCTAATGTATCCACTGTCCCTCCTCTGAACATGTCCAAACCATCTCAATCTGTCTTCTCTAGCTTCTTCTCCAAACCTTCATGTCTGTGTTGTCCCACTAATCACCTCATTCCTGATACTGAGAGTTACACTAACGTATGAATTTTCTGCTCAGATACATTTTGTGTTTTGACCATATTGACCAAAACAACAGAAACTTTATAATGAGCTCCAATCCTCACTAACTCAATAACCAAGTAGATTTCTATCTTTTATCCAAAAGGAGAATCATCAGCCTGTTCATTATTTTCGGCTCGGCTCGACCACAACATTTTTATTGGTTTATTTATTTTTCATATCTTGAGATACCTTTACCTAAACGGTGAAAACACCTGAATTAAAATGAATTTAATGAACAATAACAACAAACTCCCGTCAAACGACAACGGCGTAAACTGCACCGGCGGTTTTGACAAAGAAGACGATGAAGAGACGTGAGAGTTTAGTTCGACTGCCTTTAGTTTTCCAAGTATGAGAAGTGAAATGACATGATCAATATTGTGCCGTTGTTGTTATATCGACGTTCATTTTCTCGTCTAAACACCCAGGCCTGTTTAAACGTGCAGAATGATGGAGCATTAATGGGAATACGGGGGAATCGTTCAAGCTACGAAAATGACAGATACACCTTCCACGTTCCTGATGGACACGCTTCACTGAGAAATCACTGTTTTGATGTCGGTTGGAACAAAAGAATAATTGTTCCTGCCTGGAACCTCTTTCTCAGGCCGTTTAGTCGTTGCTAATAAAAAACTAAGGCGGAAGTGAGTGGAATACATCGATTCACTCCAACCATCTTCATTATGGATGGAGAAAACCATTCAGCCCGTAAATCAACATCAACCATAGGTAGGGAGGGCTCTGGGGAGGAGGATAAAAATAGTCAGTTCTTTAATCTTAGAAAATCCTGTGGTTTAAACAAGTGTCACGAAGAAAAAAAAAAAAAAAAAAAAATCCTCTGATCTGCTTTTAAACCTGTTTATTCTCCTTCTGCATCCGACCAGCGTGGAGAAGAACCAAATGGAACACTCCAGCAAGGTACGTGATCCTCATCTGTTTTAATGAGACCAGCTGTTTGTTACAAGCGTAACAGCCACGAGACTACAGTGGGCTTCAGCAGCAGCTTGTTCTGCAGTTTGATCTCCTGGACAGACACTTCCAGAGATGTGACAAGAACAAGTATGAAAACAGTGATTTTGGAGAAACACGTGGAGCTTCAGTAAATGTTTGCTTGAAGCTGAAAGGCTGAAAAAAGGCCTGCAGTTGTGATTAAGTCATATTATCATCATTTGTGGTTACAGCAGGGTCGACTCACCACGATGAAATAAAATGTTTGTTTTGTTAAAAAAAAAAAAACGCCCAGGTACAAAACATGCGTAAGAATTTTCTTTTCTCTTTTCAGCTTGTCTCTTTTTTTGTTTCGGTTATCACATGGAATCATAGTTCTCCATCTCATCCTGTCTCCATCAATCTCCTCTTTGTCTCCTACCTGGTAGCTCCATCTCTAGGATCATTCTTCTACCAATGTATCCACTGTCCCTCCTCTGAACATGTCCAAACCATCTCAATCTGTCTTCTCTAGCTTTTCCTCCAAACCTTCCTGTCTGTGTTGTCCCTCTAATCACCTCATTCCCCGATCCTGTCCATCCTTGTCTCTCCTAAAGAGAATCTCAGCATCTTTAACTCCTCCACTTCCAGCTCTGTCTCCTGTCTTCTACCTATTCCTAGTGTCTCTAATCCATCCATCATGGCTGGTCTCACAACTGTCCTGAAAACCTTTCCCTTCACCTCAGCTGACTCTTCATATTCTCCTTATGTAATATGGATACTATTATTGTGAAAGGATGTGATCTACTGTATGGCAGCATTTGTAATATATATATATATATATATATATATATATAGTGGTTATAGGAGAAAGCCACAAACGTCACAATGATTCTTTTATTTTTAAAAAAGAAAAACAATCTATCAATTTAGAATGAAAAATCAGCAAACTGAATCATTTAGTAAATGAGAACAGGTGATTTATCATTTGCCCAAAAGCCTCGCAGCTCATTTCATTAATAAAACCCTGTGCTGTTTGTAACTTTTGGTCCAGAAACAGCTGAGAGAGATGAGTAATGGATCATTTTAATAACAACCTAATTCTACATTTTCAGTGTTTTTTTTTTTATTCTTCTTTTTTTTTTATGAATTCTGCTATCGATGTAATAACACTAACCTATTAATCTTGGCACGGTGGAGCAGCGGTTTGACAGATTCTAATCCTGAGAAAGTGTTTTTGTTTCACCTTCTGTGGGACAAGAGAGGAGGAAGGAACCTCCCCTGATTGGTCAGTTGGCATTGGTCAATAGATGAAAGGTCATGTCAGGTAATTTTTTAAACAGCCAATCAGAATGTTCCCTGTTTTGGATTATTTTCCTTTACGTTCCCTTCACCTCAAACACATCGAGGTCTTCATTATTCTCTCAGACGTGAACTCTGCCTTTTCATGGTTGACTAAACCCTAATGTTAGGCTTTTACTTTTCCATCCATATGCAGGAGATTTCAGGAATGTCTTCGGAGACAGCGGTTACTATAATGCAGTGCTTCTCAAATAGTGGGGCGGGCACTCCTGGGGTGCCGCGGTGCGATGCTAAAATGGGCGCATGTGACCCTGGGGAACATGCTATTTATCCGCCATTCTACAATAAAGTGTAATTGCACATCCACTCCAGTAGTTGGCAGTGGCGCCTTCATTGTCCATTGTGCGCAGCGAGTTGAACTATATCTTTTTTTGTTTTCTTTATGTTAACAAAGATACGATGTTATACAGAGGTGTAGCTATAACTATTTTATAGACAAATGCTATTATTTATAGTTGCGGTGGAGAGTAGGTGGTGGGGGCTCGAATTGTTTTCTTCTTCCTAGGGGGCGGCGTAACAGAAAATAATTGAGAAGCACTGCTATAATGCAATGGTGTCAAACTCAATTTCACAGTGGGCAGCAATTAAAAACTAGCATGAAGTCACGGGCCAGACCGAATGTTAATTGAAAAATAAACTGTTAGCATATCTCCTTCTCCAGATAATGTGACAACGGTACTAGGGTTTCTTGGGGCTCCTCGCAAGATATCGCTGGGGACACAAACCCATCAGTGTCCGAAGCAAAAAAAAAAAATTTGCCCCCCTAGTGGCAGGAGCCCCAAGCAACTGCCTGGCTTGCCTGTCTTCAAGTGTTGCCCCTAAATTAATCTTGATTTTTGGGTTGAATTTTGAACAGTCGCTTAAAATAATCAACACATGAGAAACTAATTCTGAAATAAAACACACATCAGTGCCTTTATCTGTAGCCTTTCCAGAACCTTCCAGGTGAATGTTTTATTGTTTTTACAACGGCAAAATAAAATGTCTGTACTATAACAAAGACATCACTAATACTACAATACCTACTAGTATATAAGGGCTTTGTACTGGTGGGACAACTTTAGTACATATTTGATATGATCTTTTGGGCCAAATATTATTAAACTGTGGACCAGATTTGGCCCCCGGGCCTGAGTTTGACACCTGTGCTAGAATGTGTCCCATTCAATTATAATAAGAGATTTCAGAGGTTTTTTCAGCGTCATAATAATAATAAGACAATGTTGTTTTAGCCAATCAACTCTTCAACTGATCACAAAGCAAAAAAAAGGGATGTCAACAGCCCAGAAAAGCAGAAAATGAAGCCTGCGAGCCAGAGTTTTGGCACACCTGAAATGCACTGAGTGATGTATTGAAAACTGTCATCATGTTTTCACAGACAGAGCAAAACCTTTTAATCAATCATTCTGATCACATATGTTAATCACACAGATGAAACCGCAGTCTCATCATATATCGCACAAAAGGGACTGAGAGTCTGTGGCTAAAGCTCAGAGACGGAGAGAAGTAATGTGTGTCTCTGGTGGTAGAACGTGTCTCTCGGTTCCCATGGAGAACAGTTTGTTGCATGTGCAGCAGTGGGTACACAGAGCCACCGTGTTCTGGACCGCTGCTTTATGAAATGCCTCTTGCTGAAATCAATAAAGTGTTAGAGTTGATTAAAACACCAATGAGGACACCCAGGAGAATATTTCCTCAGACGACTGTGAGGAATATTTTCAGACTCCTTCGGGCCCTGTGGGTTTTTTTTTTTTTTTTTTTAAGAATTATTTTCCAGGGGCGAGCAACTCGACAGCGCATGTTTATAATAAATATGTTCCCTGTTTGTGCTGCGCTGCAGAATATCAGCAAAAGTAATGAAAAACTACTCTTCCATGTGTTAAGATACAGCAGAGAATGAAGCTCTGAAAATGTACGTTTTCTTTGTAGAGTGGAGCAGCGTTGGCAGTGAGGAACCTTAATCCACCAAACACAGACAGGAGAGTAGTCTGCTGAAACGAAAACTTCCAGAAGGACACAATGAGCATGAAGGATACAATGTCCAATGTTCGCAATCATAGTGTTTAAGAACTTGTCCCTTTTTTCAGGTGTTGCCACAGGGAGTCAACTATTTCCAACTACCTCCATGTCCTCCCTCACTGCATCCATCAATCTCCTCATTGTCTCCTACCTGGTAGCTCCATCTCTAGTCTCTTTCTTCTACCAATGTATCCTCTGTCCCTCCTCTGAACATGTCCAAACCATCTTAATCTGTCTTTTCTAGCTTTTTCTACAAACCTTCCTATCTGTGTTGTCCCTCTAATCACCTCATTCCTGATCCTGTCCATCCTTGTCTCTCCTAAAGACAATCTCAGCGTCTTTAACTCCTCCTCCAGCTCTGTCTCCTGTCTTCTACCTATTCCTCGTGTCTCTAAAAGTGTCTAGTTTCCCTCGCTGCACCCATCAATCTCCTCTTGGTCTGGTAGCTCCATCGCAGAAACACAGAAATCCAGTTTATTCCTCTATCGACTGTCGAGAACTGGATTAAACATTTGCACAAAGTGTTTATAAATCAAACATTTCCACTGAGCCACATTGAGTTTTCCTGTCTTAGCATCAACTGACTTCACAGTCTGTGCAGTACTAAAGGTAGTAGTGTAGTATTTATACTACGAGGTGAGGCAGGAGTACAGTGGACCAGTGACGTTCCAGGATTTCACAGCATACATCTCGACTTTACAAGGTGGACAACGTCTGCGTCCACTCTGTGTTACTGTACACATTTTAACAAGAATGCACAACGTCTCAGTGTTAACTTTTTATTGATTAATTTAGTCTGAACGCCGTAAAAGTTTTACTTTACGATAAAGTTTACAATTAACAGATTTATTTTACCTGGTGTTTTATAACAGTTATTACACCTGCAGCTTCTGAAGGACCTCATTAAGGTGAGGGTTTTTTTATGTACGGAAAATATTGCTCTATTTTGTGATTTTACCGTTGGTCCTGAATTTTGGTTAGTACTACTGATGACAACATTATATTTAAATATAATATATATACGACCATAAGGCGTATTAAAAGGCACGGTCTCAGTTATCTGTGCCATTACTATATTTAACACACACATAAGGCACACCTGATCATAGGGCGGGGTTTTTATAAACAATCCACGCCCACACTTCCCTCTTTAACGTTCTCATGGTGTCCTCTACTACGTCCGCCTTACAACAACACACAGGACGCACTGCACAATAGGGCGCGCCGCACATTTTGAAGAAAATCCAAGACTTTTATGTGCGCCTTATAGTCGTGAAAAAACTGTAAATATATATATATATATATATATATTAGAGGTGTGACAATTCACTTACATAACAATCATTCATATCTCGAATCACAGGCCACGATTCCGATTCAGGAACAATTCATAAAAAATATTAAACGATCGTTCCAGTTCTATCGGATTTGGTTCAATTCGATCCAAACCGATCCAAAATGATTCATTTGCACACTCCTAACATATATATAGTGTATATTAGTGGTGTAACGATTCACTCACATAACAATCCGATTCATATCTCGATTCACAGGCTATGATCCGATTCAGGAACGATAAATAAAGAATACGATCGATCCAGTTCAATCCAATTCAGTTCAGTTCAATCCAAAACGATTAGTTTGCGCAACCCTAATATATAGAGTGTATATTAGGGGTGTGACGATTCACTCACATAATGAGCCGATTCATATCTCAATTTACAGGCTACGATCCGATTCAGGAACGATTCATAAAAAATAGTAAACGATCAATCCAGTTCAGCCGATTTGGTTCAGTTCGATCCAAACCGATCCAAAACTATTAATTTGGATCGATTGTATTTTTAATGAATTTATTTTTTTTCATGAACGTTTTTTTTCCACTGTCTTTGTGATGATAAGCAAGAATCCAAAGCTTCAGGCTGGTGTGTTGTTTCACTCTGCCAGTGTTGCCGAGACTCTACGTCCAACATCACAAACTGCCAGTTCACTGTGGTAATGAGCGAAGTTCTCACTTAGTTTTTAAAGACAAATCTTCTGAGGCCGCAGCCAAGCTTAGGGGGAAAAAAAAGCAAACAATACTGAAATGGAATGGAGAGAAGAAAAAAGTCCAACTTATGTCTGAGAAACAGAACCAGCATCTGTTCCTGTATGATCCACACAGCTTGTTATCTACATACAGTGGTACATGCCAGGCTTGGAGAACAATGGCCCGGGTTGTCAAGAACCCTTTTACACCTTGAAGTGTTTTGACAATGTAACACGTCGGGTGAGGACACCCTTCACTGCTTCCGGTTCATCAGCAGGAAAAACAAGGAGAGAAGTAAATCCTAAGAAGAGGTTTCTCCTTGGCAGCTCGGAAACATTGGCCCCAAGGACACTTCACTTTGCAGTGTCCCACTTATTAACTCAACAACAATGCAAATTTATGGAAATTCTGTTCAGGGCAAGGTCTGAAGATCTACCGTCTCGGTATCTGGTGGTGTTACGAGTTCTTATGGTGAAGTCATCCTGTGCCACCTACACCTTGGCAGCAGAACTACGCTGTATATACAGTATATATAACACAGAGGTCAGTCTCTGCAGGCGTGGAGCACAATAGGCCTCTTATATACTGTACATTAACTTCTGCATCACTGGAATTTATTTAAGACAATGAATCAATAATGTATTTATTACGTCATTTCACCTGAACAACAGATTTATGAACTAACTTATGAACTCCTACACTACAACTGTTAACTTCTTCTTTTTTATCAACATTTATCCAACCTGCGTCTGCAAGGCTTCAGGTTCTAATCCACCAGCTGCCAGGTTGGCACTGAGGAGCTCTGATCATAGCACTATCCTGGTCTCCCCCTGCTTCTCCCATGACCATAAGGTAACAGAGTAGCAGATGAAGATGAATGAATGATTTTAAAAGGTAAAATATGTATTTTTACTGTAACAGGTGAACCATTCACCTTTTCATCTCCTTCTGCTTGTCTGTTGCCGGGTCGCAGGGGCAGCTGGCACCACCCAAAACACATTGCACCATATTGTGTGCCTTACTGTGGGTGGTGAGCCCACAAGAAGTTATGTGGGTCGGGAAGGTGCTATACTCAGAGCATCTCAGTGGCAACCTGAGAGGCGGAGTTGGTGGAATCGAACCTGAAGCCCTGCGGAACCAAGTCTGCTTCCTCAACCACTTGGCCACCACTGCTGACACAGGTGAATCATTTTTGATTAAAAAATGACCTAAATGGTTTAAAATCTAATAAACAATATAATATAACGTTTAAAAATAATATGAAAATGATGTAAAATAAAAAAAATAATATAAATTCTTTAAAAACAATACAATAGAATCTGTCTTTTAAGAGCAATTAATTTTACAATCAAAAGTGTCATCAAAATTATTTTTGTTTTAGTTACTTCACACTATTAGCTGCAACTAGATTTTTATTTTAATTTTTATTAATAAAATCAGCATTTGACTAATGACAGTGTTGATCCTAAGAAAAGTACATTTAAAGAACAAGCAAAAGAAAAACTTTTTTTGAGATTTTATTGTTGGTGGCAATAAATACAGATGTCACGCAAAATTAGTTTAGGTTAGTTTAGTTTCGGACCTTTTCTATCGTAAGAAATGACTGACGACATTGGAGAAAGTAGGAGAGTCAGTGAACTGTAGATCAATCAAAGAGGAAAAGCAGAACATATAATTTGCTCCTGTCTTAAAAAAGCACCATCTATGGGTCATGATGGGGTACTGCACTTACTCCTATTTTCCAGGGGTGGATGAAAGACCTACACACACACACAGATAGAACCACAGGGAGGTAATCACACCATACAATTGGATAAACTCACTAAAATTTACCAGAAAACTGGATTAAAGTGAGCAATACTCTAAAGACGTCACATTTACAACTAATTACTTGACTTAGTTCCATGCCAACACAGGAGATTGGATTATTAAAGTATTTGAAGAACAGAATAGAACGATGGAAGTAGAAGCCTTGTATTTTAGTCATGGTTTTCACGTTGCCAAAATATCCCATGGTTGTGAATTTATATTTGGCATTCGGTCATTGCCTACAGTACTTACAACAGCATAAAAAAGCACTTTCTTTCATTAAATTCATTTTCTGTGAAAGGACAGATTTCTTTTTCATTTTATTATTCAAGATTTTTTAAATAATTACTGAATCATTTTGAAGGAAGAATAATGAGGCTTTGCGGAGAAAACGTGAAGCTGTTGGCGATTCTGAGGCCACAATCTAAAAATTCCGACATTACGGAAAGGAAAGGATATCGTTGTTCATCCCAAGTTGGTAAATTTTTCCTGTGCGTTCAATACCATGATCTGGACACCTTAGCAGTAACTTGGCGGTAGGGGGATTCAAACCGGGAATCTTGCAGACCCCAAGTCAGTTTACAAATTAGCAGTGTTAGGCAAGTTATTTTTAAAAAGTAACTTATTACTTTGCAAGTTACTGCTCTGAAAAAGTAACTAGTTATATTATTAGTTACTAAATTATAAAAGTAACCAAAAACTACTTTACTTTAAATGATTATAATAAAAACACATTAAAAAGGTTTAGTGTTGTGTTCTGTAGCAACTATCATAGTAAATTATCGTGGTACAATAAAAACAAAATAGGAGTAACGTGGCGGTAGGGGGATTCGAACCGGGAACATACGGACCCAAGTCAGTTCCCTTATAAGCAGTCTTGGGCAAGTTACTTTATAAAAGTATCTCATTACTTTACAAGTTACTGCTGTGAAAAAGTAACTAATTACCTTATTAGTTACAAAATTATAAAAGTAACCAAAATCTAGTTACTTTACTTTTAATGATTATAAAAAAAACACATTAAAAAGGTTTATGGTTGTGTTCTATGTAACGGCTTTACAAGTGCTTAAAGACTTCCATTTTAATCCAATTCCAAGTTACTGAACAAAAGAGGAACTTTCCTTGAACACCAGAGTCAAAGCTGTTATTACTGAAGAGTTGCCAGGTGACATGGAATGACTCCACGCGGCTGTAAATCAATTCCCTGCCACCAAAATGCACAACTTATTGGGCCATAAATGAAACAGAGTGTCTGTGAACGGGCAGTGTTTGTCATCTCAACCCTCCTTGTCTTGTCTGTCTGGATCATCAGCAGCGACGCTGTGAGCTGCATCTCAATGATGAATTCAGGTGGATCGACCTCGTGTTCAGGAACAAAATCCAAGCGAGTGACGTCCAAATCCTTTCCACTCTCAGTGGCAGAAATGAGCACTGCAGCATTCCGAACATGAAGAGCAGCTCTGTCGCCCAGACTGAGATTCCGGGCCGGTTACAGCTGGATCCACTCAGGACGCTGCAGGTTGGACCGCCTTCCTCCATTAGCCCGGAGGAAACATTTATCCTTTCATCACCAGG
Source organism: Paraplagusia blochii (assembly GCA_016785265.1). Lineage (NCBI taxonomy): Eukaryota > Metazoa > Chordata > Actinopteri > Pleuronectiformes > Cynoglossidae > Paraplagusia > Paraplagusia blochii. The sequence goes on from JAFBJS010057816.1 coordinate 11,012, forward strand.
CACCGCCGCAACAACCACAGTCTGACTTGGCCACGAGTCACGCATCAGAGCGTCCAGACCAAAACGTCCTTTCCTTGATTAACCCAATAATGAGAGACCGTTTCCAATCAAAGTTAATCCAATATGGCATAGTTATTATGGTGACAGGTTTATAATGCTGAGGTAGTGAGAACAATATTTCTCTTTGGGATCAATGAAGTATTTTGAATTTAAAGCCATAGGTTAAAATAACTAAATAATAACAATTCTTCAGCGATTTACTTACAGAAAAAATGATGCAACAAAAAACAGATGGTTTTAAGCCAATGTGTCCCTGGGAAGCCTCTCATCACCAGGTAGACTGGTCTCATTTCTACATTATTTTACATGTTATATGATGATGATATGATGACACTGCAAAAAATGTCTTTACTTCTAATTGTTAACTTTATTTACTGAATTTCATCAATTAATTTGTCTCCAGGGGCAGTGGTGGCCTAGTGGTCAGGGACTGGACTGAGGACTGGAGGGTTCCAGGTTCAAATCCACCAACTGCCAAGTTACCACTGAGGTCCATTGAGCATGGCACCATCTCCTCTCACTAAGATGGAATTTCCTTGTGTGCAGTGGTGTGAAACACAATGTCACAATGACAAGTTTGATTTCCTTCTTCAAATATTTTTTTTTTCCCATTTGTAAATTCATTCTATTTAAAGTTAATTTCTTTAATAATCCTTTTTATTAGACATGAAGGCTGGAACAAATGTTGTTGAAGTTTTCTTTTCATGATTAGATTAGTTCACCTGACAAACTCTGATTGTTCCACAGCCAATCACTGAAGCTGTTTAGTGCTGGTTGATGATGCCACGTCCCAAAACATCAACACATCAGTGAATCCTGGTGAAGGTGGATTTTTCTATGAAAGATCTGACTGTAGACTCTTATAGTGAGTTACACTGATTGCATCTGTTTGCAATGAGAAAGAAATTCCTGCGAGTTTGAGAGGAAAGATTAAAAAAATCCCCGGAGAACTTCACTGACAACTGGTTCACTCACAAAGGAAGCAGAACATGCTCTGACCTTCTGCAGAGCTAATGCCCATCAACCATATCCTACGTTTTCCGGAGGAAACAGAAGGCGCAGTAAAGAACATGTCGAGGTAGTTATACAGTAAAAACACCGCCCTGCGATTGGATGATTGCCTCCACCGCACAGTCTCTCTCAGCATTTTGCCGTTGCTGTCATCCACAGCCACCTGGGGCTGCCATCTTGACTTGTTTTGACGAGGCTGCCTGTGAGAAGGGGGAGAAGCAGCAGATGGTGGTGTAAAACTGGCAGAGGTGATGTGACTGGCATCTCTAAAAGTCTCAGACAGCAGGAATCTTCCTTGACCCAGCTGTGGCTGCCAGATCGGAATTCTCATGGACCTCAAGACCTTAGAAAACCCAGGTCCCAGAAAAACCCCCCGTCCCCCCATCAACAGTAACTATGGTTAATTCTGTTTTACATAAACGGCAGATTTTTGTAATATCTAATATCTGGGGCGATGGTGGCCTAGTGGTTAGGGAACCGGACTCACATCGGAGGGTTCCAGGTTCGAATCCACCAACTGCCAGGTTATCACTATGACACACTGAGCATGGCACCGTCACTGCTCCCCTGGCCGTTTGCTTTCCTGCTTTCCTTTGCTTTTCCTTAACAGCCAGAGGTAAAGAATTTGACACTGTGTCCTGTGATTGTCCAAACCTTCTCCCTCTTCCTTCAGTTTAATTCCACTCCACACCTATTTAAATAAGGGTCTCAATGTGTCACAGATCTTCCTAAATTAATAAATAAAAAGGAAATCTAGTGGCCATAATTTGTGCAGGTTTTTATCCAAATGTCAAGGTTAGCCAACAGCAACGGCACGAAGGTTCTTGTCAAGACTATTTTAGTGGCTGTAGCCATTTCTACACTTCCTTCACAAACTAAATCACAGCAATACCTCAGAGTGCAGTGAATGGGCAACAGTAATTCCAACAGTGTTGGGCAAGTTACTTTAAAAAAAGTAACTTATTACTTTATTAGTTACTGCTCTGAAAAAGTAACTAGTTACCTACATTACTAGTTACTAAATTAAAAAAGTAACTAATATCTAGTTACTTTACTTTAAAAAAAAACACATTAAAAAAGTTTAGTGTTGTGTTCTGTAGCAACTATCGTAACGAAATGTAGTGGGACAATAAAAACAATATAGATGTTTAGACATTTTGACAGACATCTTTATCCTAACCTCAACTTGACACTTGCCGTCGTCTTGCCTGTGGGTGTGTGCTGCTGTACCGCGTCGCGTGTGTGTGAGACCCTTCTGATTGGCTTAGCCTGAAATGTTAACCTATGTCAACCAATCATCGCTCCTTTTCAACGCATGGGATCAGTTAGTGTGCACGGCCGTCTTTCACTCATGACTGACAGACAGCAGACAGACTCCACTGACACGCAGTCCTCCCGAGAAACCGTCCATTTGGACCACAGATAGTAACGAGTAACGAGCCCCTTTACACCACAGTAACAATAACTGCGTTACTGAATGGGAAAAGTAACACATTACATTATTAGATACCGATCAAAGTAGTTCCATTATGTAACAGCATTACAAGAAACTTCCAATTGCATTTTTGAAAGAAGTCAATAATGATGATCAAAACATCAAGTCAAATGAATGAAAAATCAAGAATGAAAAATACCAAATGAACCAAAGTACTTTTGAAGTACTTCCATACAACGACAGATATTCATGCAATTGTGAAGGTTCCGGATTCTGAAATAACTTTCTCGTAATAAATATGCATTTGACGACATATGATGATATAGTGCAGCCTTGGTGAGATCACCCTCACTGCCGTTTCATATCCTATGTCAGGGATTTTCCTCTAATCATCCCGTATTGAGATGTGACACCAGATCCAGAGGTTCAAATAAAAGACCATATTACTGAAGCAAATGATTGAAGAAGCTCTGATGTGGGTAGTGATAACGGCAGCGGAGCGAGTGCGCGGCACAATACATTCACGGTGACATTTATGTGAGAAGCCTCTACTGATTATCAAAGGGTTCAGTGAGTCTTAAGCCATGATTGCTAACATCACTTGAGACATTTGGAGAGGGCCACCTCTGGAAATTATCACTCACTCAAGCCGTCTCATCTCTGTGGCCTAGATACAAGGCTCATATCATGCGTTTTTTTTTTTTTTTAACCACACTGCAAAATGTAACTGCTACTTTGAAGATCAAGGACTATGTAAACCATAAAGGAATCCATACCTCTGTGTCTGGCTTTAAAGGCTCACCTCATTCGATGGCTTTCAAAACTCTTTTCACGTCGATAACTTCTAAAAACACACATTTTACAGCTTCAAAGCCGTTGAGTAGAGTGTGGTGAAATATCAATATAACCTGGTGAACGTGCGATTGAGTTATTTTTTTCAGTGAAGTCATCGACTCAGAACACACACACAGCAAAGCACCAATTTGAGTTGCCTTTTAATAAATGCAACAATGTTTGTCGATAAATAAAGATGTTTGATATGAACTTTTTTGCCAATGTAGGATTTGCTGATGTTCAGTAAACGGTTAATTTCTGAATGCAATATAAAACAATACCAAAATCTCCTGTGTATTTCATTTATGGAAGAGAAATCAATAACAATCTCACCAGTTTGCATTTATCCAAAGCGACTTAGAGAGATGGGCTCACAATGGATTAACATAATCGAGCTTGGGATCCCTCTGGGAATCAAACCCAGGACTCTCTGCTTCAGAGGCTGACATGCTGACTGTGGTGCTATGGAAAAATGTATATCTGGCCAATAATATCTGCCAATCAATATCTTCCACCAATAAAGTGAATGTTAATGTGATCAGTGTCCCACTGTAGTGATGGACCAATCAGATTCCAGTCATGCCGTCAACAAAGGCTAATCTACTAAAATCTACTAGGATTACCAATAGATACTAGTGATTACTGTTACTCTTATGTGCTAGTTGCAAATACCATCACTTGGTAATAAGTTAGAGAAACAGAAAAGAATAGGTTGTAGATGTGGTCCTGCACCAACACAGTGCTGGCTGACTATCTACCTACCTACCTACCTACCTACTTACCCATCTATCTATCTATCTATCTATCTATCTATCTATCTATCTATCTATCTATCTATCGATCTACCTAACTTCCTACTTTCGTACCTACCTGCCTTCCTACCTACCTACCTACCTACATACCTACCTGCCTTTCTATTCATCTATCTATCTATCTATCTATCTATATATCTATCGATCTACCTAACTTCCTTACGTACCTACCTACCTACCTACCTGTCTTCCTACCTACCTACCCTACTACCTATCTATCTATCTATCTATCTATCTATCTAACTTTCTACTTACGTACCTACCTACCTGCCTTCCTTCCTACCTACCTACCTACCCACCTACCAACCTAATTACCCAACTTCCTATCTATTTGTATATATTACATACTTGGGTGCCAGTTGTGGAGACTGCAGCCTTTGACACAAGACACTTGAGAACCGTTTTTTAAAATATAAACGACAATAAAAGAATAAAAATATATAAATGAACCTGAGCTGCACAACAATTGTAGCGTTAGAGACGAAAAGTCGATTTTTTTCTTTTCTTTTTTAATGAAAGGGAACTAACAGCGTTCAGAATGATTTTTCATTTTTCCGAATAATATTGTGGAGGATTTCCTAATTTTTTATAAATAAGTTAAGGTTTTATCCGACAATGCTGATCACATTAATCTAAAAAAAAAAAAGAATAAATCCACCTTGTATTAATAAAACTCTATGTTTTGCAGATATTCATGAACCTATAACAGCCTCTCTGGTGACAAGGAGTCATATTTTTACACAGTATGTCTTCCTATCTGTCTGCTCAGCGACTCACTCCAGGGTCTGAGTGGCCACCGGCTCCATCCAGAGGCTGGACTGCTGAGACATGGGGCAGTAAAGTGGAGGCAGCATCTCCACTCCAACTCACAGTAAACACCAATCTACTCGGCTGAAATCCTCATCCTCTTGTCCAAACACATTTGAAGTTTCCTTGCCGCTGTGCTTTGATTGACAGAGCCTGTGTCGACTGCCCCGCTGCTGTGTACACCAAATGTCAGACAACTGTCTGTCAGAGCACAGGCTGCAGAGTGAGCGATGGCGCAGGGCGGGTGTGAGTGGACGGCCAAGAGGCCGGGGCAAAGTGCTGCCTCAGGAATCTCACCTGACCAGTGGGTCTGTGCTGCCCTGAGAGGTGCTGTCGCTCCTGTAGAGCTGTCGCCGGCGCTGACCGCCACACAGCTGGATCGCAGTCAGGGACGTTGACCTGACATGTTTAAAAATTGCCCAGCGCTCTGCCGTGTGGACAGGAGGTGCCGTCACACAGCTCCAAAGCGATCCTTCATCCAGATGAAAGGCTCCATTTTTAGCTTCTCCGTCAGCTCAGCTGAAGGAAATGTTGTCTTTCCTCAATCATTTTCTTCTCCCCTTCACCCTGTTCTAAACTCCACAGATCAAAAGCGAAGGCGGAAAATGGAAGCGACAAGAGGTAAAGACGCAGTGAGTTGTCGGTGCAGGAGGTTTGAACTGGAGGTGGCAGCAGAAAGCTGGTCGTTTCTGACAGTATCGATTCAGTCACGATGGCTGACACCAAGTCTCCTGAGAGTCAGTGTCCAGCAGAGCAGATTAACTGGAGCCGTTATTCCGGCGGCAAACACACAACCCCCCGCCCCAGCAGGACAGTAGGACCTGTGATTATGGACGTAAAGACAGACTAGACAACCTGGACATAATCTCTCCTCCAACAGTTGGACTTATATCATGTCTAACTTCTTTTTTCTGTATTGCTCCCTATCTTCTGACTTGGGTCTTTAGTGTTTTGGGTTTGAATCCAGCATGGTACAGTGTGAATGGTTGGTTAGTGCTGATTAAAAAAGTAGTAATGACTTGATGTGTCCATTGTTATGCTTAAAATTTTGTTTTAAAATGTCTAACTTTTATCGCAAGGATGTAATTTCTTGAAAGCAGAATCTTCAAAAATAAAAGTTTCTTAAAAGTAACCCTAACAGTTAAAACAACTATTTTTTTTTTTTTTGCTTAAAATCTCAAAGAAAAAAAATTCCTGTCATCATCTGTAGCCTGACAACAATGCCCTCATTCCCTTTAAAAATTTCTTAACATAGAAATATTATTTTTGGTTTTCTTTTCTTTTCTTGAAATACTTTATTGAAGAAAGCAGCCCTAACACTTGGTCCCACACGTGTTAGGGATGTTAGGACTGGCAAGTACTACAAGTACATTAGAGTCTTACAGGAAGCCAACGTAAAAAGGCTGAAGGACCACATGTGGCATAGGAACCATAGGTTGAGACCCCATGCTCTAACTGAATTTCAATTAAAATCCCAGACTCTTCGTTAACAGTGTGGTGGTACCAGAGCCATGGAATGCACTTTGGTTGAAGAAGCACAGCGAAGATTATTAGATAATAAGCCTCCAGCCACTAGGTGGCAGCAACTCATACAACTGTTAACAGGTTTACAGGTAAAAATATAAAGATCCTGAACTTTGCTGACTTAATGTTGACAAAATGTCACCAACAGTCATTTTCTGACCTTCATTTCAGTTTAATTATTATATATTATCTATTCACAAAGAATAGAAACAACACTGTTCACTCTGGTCTGCAGATTGAACCATTCTCCCCATATGACAGCACAATCAGACCACACACACACACACGCACAGTGTAGCTCCATGTAACTGTATAAATGTGTGGATTCAATTAAAACCGTTTGTTTGCTCGTCCAAACCTCCGTATCGCAGAAATTTGGCTCCAAGTCGTGTTTACCTGACGAACCCATTGTCTTCCTCAAATAAAATTAGATTTCCAGGATGGAAATAAACAAACACAAGTTCTGTTTTTCTTTTTTTTTCCTCTTGTTGAACATTAACTGTCATTCTGAACATAAAACACAAGCTGCAGTCATTGTTCAGCAGCTCAGTAACACAAAAAATGAATGGTTATAATAACATGTTAAGCTGAACATCAATAATTAAACATACAAGAAAAAATATAGGAACGTCTCCGAGACTTAAAGACTGAACTGAAAGTACTGCAGTCAAAGTGATTACCATGTTGTAAATGAAGATTTAAACCAAAGTGGACTGAGCTGTGTCGGAACTGAACTTCTTCTTCTTCTTACTTCAGAGAGTTTACTTTTAGATGTCTTCAAACATCTCAGCATCTGATTCATTGACTATTCATTTTTATCTTGTAAAGACCAAACCTTACAGTTCATTTAGCCTTCAGTTATTAAAGGAAATGGGAAAAAACATGCATATATGCAGTATTTTTGGTTTACTCAAGGTAAATTTTAAAACTTTAGGAAATTGGAGGAGGTGTTCCTCTTAGGTTGACTTCAGTCTAAAGTGTTCTTGAAATCACAGAAGTGAAATATATCAACAAACCTTGGGTCTTATAGTAGGATAGTAATGTAACAACCCGTGTTGGGCAAGTTACTTTAAAAAAGTAACTTATTACTTTACTAGTTACTGCTCTGAAAAAGTAACTAGTTACGTTACTAGTAACTACATTATAAAAGTAACTAATAACTAGTTACTTTACTTTGCTTTAAAAACTTATTTTGACAGTCATCTTTATTGTAACCTCAACTTGCCGTCATCTTGCTTGTGGGTGTGTGCTTTTGGACCGCATCTCGTGTGTGTTTGAGAAACTGTTTATTTCCCTATAAGGCAAGAATACCCGCCCAGGTCTCTCTCTGATTGGTTTAGAAATGGTAACCTATGTCAACCAATCATCGCTCCTTTTCAATGCGTGGTTTCAGTTAGTGTGCATGGCCGTCTTTCACTTATGACTGACAGGCAGCAGACAGACTCCACTGACACACAGTCCTCTCTCCACGGCCGGGACAAACCGTCCATTTGGACCACAGATAGTAACGAGTAACGAGCCCCTTTACACCACAGTAACAATAATGGCGTTACTGAATGGGAAAGGTAAAGCGTTACATTATTAAGTGGAAAAGTAGTTTCGTTACGTAACGGTCTTACAAGTAACACTGGTAACAACAAACAATAAAATATAAATACATACATTTTTAATTTGTAAATCGTTCAAGTCTTACATCAGATGTAACTTCTGTTTTCTAGAAATTCTACCAAATTATTGATATAATGGTAAGAACTGAAGGGAAATTGATTGTTTTTTTTTATCTGTGTTGTTGATGCAAATGTCAGTGTGTGGTACGATGTCATAAGATAATTCACACTTGGTCTAGAATGAGGCTCATACACAAACACATCCATACATTGTATCCAAGCTACAGTGAACCCTGTCTTGTGGTTTTTGACGGTTAATTGTGTGAGAGTCTTCCAGATGGTTAATAACCTGAGCAGCAGATAGAAAGTCTCCACAGACCTGACAATCACGGCACAATCAGACGGTGGCAAACATCCACGTTGATGTTTACAGTAGATTAGTCACACCCACACACACCATCTCCTGTGGCCTGAGCACAGAATGGAAATTACTGCGTGGATTCAATTTATACCGTTTGCTTGCTCTCCGGAAAATCTCAGCATCTAGGAAATAAGTTTGTCTCCGAGGCTTGTTTAACTGTTGTGCCTCAGATTTAATTAGAAAAAGACAAACCAGAGTAGAGATTAGTATTATCATTCATCAGACCAGTTCTTCAGTCTGGTTAGAACAGCTTGGTTCTATCATGGAACCACAGCAACTGCATGTGAACCTATAGAGAATTAGCCATGGGTGGGATTTCTATGCAATGTAAATATGACACACACACACACATTCTTGTCGTTGTTGTGGGGTCAGCAGTCCCCACAATCACCACTCACGTCACATTACACTGGACAGGTCACATTTTATACTATTACTTCATTTGTTACTTTCCTTCTTCCTTCCTTTGTTACTTTGTTTCATTCCTTGTTTCCTTTCTTACTTCTTTATTCCTTTATTATTTCCTTGTTTACGTCCTTCAATTCTTCTTTCCTTTCTTACTCCTTTCCTTTCTTACTTCCTTGGCTATATCCTTTCTCTGTTACTCCTTTATTTCCTAGGTTGGTTCATTTGTTGCTTCCTTTCTTCCTTTGTCACTTCCTTCCTTTTGTTGTCACTCCATTCATCCCCGCCTTTCTTCTTTTGTCACTTCATTGTTACTTCCTTCCTTTGTCACATCATTCATTACTTCCTTCTTCCTGTCCTTTCTTACTGCATTCATCCCTTTGTTCCTTTGTTACTTCACTTGTTACTTCCTTCTCTTCCTACTTCATTCCTTTGTTATTCCCTTCCTTTGTTTCTTCGTGCATCACTTTCTTTTTTCCTTTTCACTTCATTTGTTACGTCCTTCTTTCCCTTGTTACTTCATACTTTGCTTCCTTTGTTACTCCCTTTCTTTGCTATTTCATTTGTTTTTTTCCTTCTTTCCTATTTTTGTTACTTCCTTTGTTATTTCATCACTTCCTTCCTTGGTTAATTCATTTGTTAATTCCTTTCTTTGCTTCTTCCGTCTTTCCTTTGTTACATTATTTGGTACTTTCTCCATTCCTTCCTACATTTCTTACTATTTTCCTTATGTGCTCCAGGTTTGCCTTAAGTGTGTAGATAGTTGTCCAGAACAGCAGACAGTGGGAGATCAACCTCCATCAACCTCCACCACAGACCTGTGGTGAAGGTTGACCTTCTAGCCTGGAAGAGTGAGTGACCAGGGCAGAGTGACAGTCCAGTCTGTGGGAAGGACTGAAGTCCAAACACCGTTGGCCACAGAGCCACGCCAACGTCCATTTGAGCATATTGCGGAACAGTGAACCCGCCCACACAGAGCAGAGTGATCTCATCTAAATAAGAGTTGATTCAAGGATGGAACTGTGAGTCGGAGAAGTTCCTTCTCCTCCCCCAGAGCAAACGCTAAATTAAGAAATGGAGAAACAGGATACAGAGAAATCAGCACTGATCGCACTTTTCTCTTAGATCAAAAGTCACTCCCCGACTCCTACGAAGAAAACATGTGAGTAATCCGCCCGTTTTCTGCGTTCAATTCATTCCAGAATAAAGCACTGAATTATTAACGTTGCAGAGATTTTTTTTCTTTTTTTGAAATGTTTTCATTGGCCTTTTGGCAAAGCAGGCGGAAGAGTCAAAAATACCAACAAACAAACTGAGAGTTGATTTTGATAACATTTTGATTTAGACTCTTTTTTTGATCTAGTGTGTGTCTTTGGATGACGGTCTGGATCAGAATGATTGAGTATTTGTCATTTATTAAAGATAAATGATGAGTAAAGTAGATAGATAGATAGATAGATAGATAGATAGATAGATAGATAGATAGATAGATAGACTGGACGTTCTTTGAATACCTTAGAAAGTAGAGGAGAGAAGATAACAGACGGTGGGTTAGTCATCTGGTTAACCCTGTTGGTTTAACCAGTTGGTTAAACTGTGCTGGTTTATTGAACTGTTGTCTCTGCAAATGAAGTCAACTTTCAATGTTATCTAACCAGGATTGTTTAAAACAGAAACTTCTGCTTAAAGGTTTTAAATTATTCTCATCATGTTCATCTACACCATAATCTCCATCATCATCATGAACAAAACACATCACTCATCCTCATCCTCATCATCATCATCATCATCCACAACAATGGCATTCCCATGATCATCAGCTTAAACATCCATCATCATAATCATCATCATCCTTATGGCTATCAATCATTCTCATCATCATCATCATCTTCATTATCATGACTCTCTAAATCAGGTGTGCGCAAACTAAGGCCCAGGGGCTAAATGGGGATCATTGAGCATTGTAAACCGGTCCGACAAACTTTTTTAAATCAAATCAAATCATTTTAATAATATTTCTGCCTCTTCCCTACAATCTCTTCCTATAGATGGTGTAGAAAAGGCTAAAATCATATTAGCATTTGAGCCTTGATATATAACATTCACATGCTATTTATCTTTAGTCACATGACCACTCAGTGGGTTAGCGGCCTTTGCCTGGGCCAAAAAATACGTTCTATTATAGTTTTTATTGCTAGAACAATTTACGTAAAAAATGGAAAGTTAATTTTTGTCCTGAAGCTGGACCGGTTTAGAAAAACTGCTCTAAATCCCCCATCAGTACCTTCCCCGTCACCATGACCACCATCTTCTATTCCAACAGATGTTTGGAGGCCTTGACCAGGCAAACAGGGAAAAGGCAGAGTTCTAATTAAAGGTGCTGTGAAGCCAGTGGGCCAAGTGGCCTGAGTGCGAGGGTGGCATTTAGAATGTAAAAAAAAAAAAAAAGTAGACTAAAAGCATGCGACAGAGGAGATTTAATGAGGGAGGGTCCCTTCACTTTTCTTCCTCTGTGGGGAGTGACCTTTCTGACTCCCCGGTGACAACATTCCCAGCAGATTTATTGGGCCTCTCCCTCTGTTACAGTGGAATGAAGAGCTAAAGGAGCTGTCTCACCATCCAGACACTGACCTTTAATTTGACACAGGCAGAGACAAGCCTGGTCCACACCGCCCGGCTGACCAGCAACATCAAATAGAAATGTGGAGCCATTGGTGGCAGAAATGAGTTGAAAGCCCGAGACCTTGTAGCGGCACCTTTGTTGATAGCCTTCATTTCCATCTGGAGCTTTGTGTGCACGATAGAAGAGTGTGAGCTGAAGTCTGGGTTTTTACACACACACACACACACACACACACAGAATGGGATCAAAGAGGACGGAGGCAAGTGTTGAAAAGGCTCTGACAGGTGTCCACCTGTCCACCAGACGGCTGTTGTTTTTAATGTAAATTTGAGTCACCTCGTGTCAAACACAGCTGAAAATTCAAAGAATGATCCAACGTTTCTGCAGAAAAGAAAGGTTTTTTTGTCTTTTTTTTTAGGATTGCTTGGAGTGTTGACTTTGTGAAAGAGCTTGGAACTGGAAGTAAACTGGGTTATAAGAAAGATATTAAGAATTCTAGTGAAGTGATGGCTGGATGACGTGTCCAGAGGACATAGCATCTTCAGTAGAAGACCATGTCAAAGAGATCTAAGGACTAGGAGTAACAAAAAATCTGGCATTTTTCTATCCATGCAGTATCTTCTATTTATGCTCTGGTCCACAGTCAATGCCCCTGTCAATGGCCTGGATCTTCAGGTTTCTCCTTGCGATCCCAGAACGTTTGGTTCATCAGCTGCGGTGCAGTGTGATTTGGGTGGTGGTTGGGGAAACGGTTGCTCCTACTAACCGATAAGCAGACAAGCGATCTTCCATTTAAGTCCTAAATATATATTTTTATATCTTTTATCCATTTTCAGTGTTGGGTAAGTTACTTTAAAAAAGTAACTTATTACTTTACCAGTTACCGCTCTGAAAAAAGTAACTAGTTACGTTACTAGTTACTAAATTCTAAAAGTAACTAATAACTAGTTACTTTGCTTTACTTTAAAACACATTAAAAAGTGAAGTGTTGTGTTCTGTAGCAACTATCATAATGAAATGTAACAAAATAGATGTTTAGACATTGTCGACGCAAAAGTAGTTCCGTTACGTAACGTGTTAGTCCCAACATTGTCTATAATCCAATTACATATCCGTAATTTCCCGAAGGATACTCCAGAGGGATTATTAACGTCCTATCTATCTAGCTGAAGTTCTCTTTGTAAAATTTCTGATGAAAATCTTTTGTAACAATCAATTTTGTTAACTTGTCTTGGGACAAAGATCAAGGTCCTTTAAAATGTCTCTAAAACAGGAAAATGAAAAAAACTAATGAGTTCTATTCTATTCAGTTCTACCACATGGTAATTCTTTACACAAAGAAACAAACTAAAAATCTAAAAAAATAAAACATTCTTTGTTTTCAAATAAAGCGTCCTGTCACTTTTTGTTTCTTTAAACTTCAAACTTTTGGTGATGACACTTGTTCTCGCCTTTTACTAATTTATTTTTCAAACCATTAAATAAATTCCCAAAAACTTCTGAGACCACTGCGATCCCAGTGGAGCATTTTAAGCAGAAAAACCCAACATCAAATATTCCAGACAGGACTTTTTCTGTGAATTCATCAAACTCATTTACACTCTAACATCATCTGAAATCCTAACCTGCCAGACAGACAGAGACGATGCCTTCAGGAACCCGTGCATCCAGATTAAACCGGTACATAGTGGTTGAACAGTGTGTGTGGCGTCGCCCATACCAAACATTATGTGCTTATCACACCCATGCTTCTCTTATCTATGAATATATGAATAAGATGCTCAGTGCAGCACACAGAACTAAACGCACAATTATGTTGTAAAATGCGGAATGATTTCTCTGCAGTTGTTTTGTTGTTTTGTGTGGTAATAAATAAAGACGCTGAATTATCCAAGGACGGATCTGCCTGTGTTGCCTGGCTGCATATTGTCTGGCACGAATGAGCAAATAAAAAAAAAAACTTTGACGTTCCTAGTCATGGCCGTCTAGGGAACATATGTTGGACATCTTTCATAAAACATTAAGCAGAGACGGCTTCGGCAGCCGCTGATGTAACCGTGGACTGGCTGGCGCTGGGAGGGGTCATTTCTGTAGCCATGCTGCAAAATATTACTGATTGCTCCTTCAACGTCCCCTTATGGTACTTAAGAGGTTCAAGACTGTTTCATTAGTTCCTCCAGCCACAGCCCCTGGTGAGCTGGGCTTTGCTGTGGCCACTGAGGCAAACAGGGCTATATGTTTTCTTGATGGATTCTCTTTTTTATGGCCTGGTCCACAGAGGGATTCCTACTTTTCCTCAAACTAAATAAAATAAAATAAAAAAATTGCCTGGTTTTATTTTAATAATACACTTCATCTCACTTAATCACGAAACTCAGCTTTTTCCTTTACCCAGTGCTACTGGGGAATTGGAGTTTATATCCAGAGGTGGACGACGAGAACTAATGGTTTAAACCAGGTTAAACATTTGTTTAGTTGTAAACAGTGTTGGGCAAGTTACCTTAAAAAAGTAACTCATTACTATACTAGTTACTGCTCTAAAAAAGTAACTAGTTACGTTACTAGTTACTAAATTATAAAAGTAACTAGTATCTACCGTAATTTCCGGACTATAAGCCGCACCTGACTATAAGCCGCATGTGTCGCATTCTTTTTGCATTTTCCGTGATGAGGGTCAGTTTATGCTAATTAGCATACAAAGCTCGTCACCATATGTTATACTTCTTATTTTTCTTTTAAGGTGTTTATTGGTTTATTGGTTAAGTACGGTAGTTACTTTACTTTACACATTTAAAAAGTTTAGTGTTGTGTTCTGTAGCAACTATCATAACAGAACGTAATGGTACAATAGAAACAAAATATATATGTAGACGTTTTGACAGCCATCTTTATTCTGACCTCAATTTGCTGCTTGTCTAGCTTGCAGGTTTGTACTGATGTACTGCGTTGCGTCAAAAAGACCCGCCCAGGTCTCTCTCTGATTGGCTTAGCCTGAAATGTTAACCTATGTCAACCAATCATCGCTCCTTTTCAACGCATGGGTTCAGTTAGTGCGCACGGCCGTCTTTCACTCATGACTGACAGGCAGCAGACAGACTCCACTGAGACACAGTCCTCTCTCCGTGGCCGACACAAACCGTCCATTTGGACCACAGATAGTAATGAGTAACGAGCCCCTTTACACCACAGTAACAATACCAGCGTTACTGGATGGGAAAAGTAAGTGTTACGTTACTAGTTACCAAGCAAAGTAGTTTCATTACATAACGGCGTTACAGTCCCAACACTGATTGTAAATTTTTGTGCTTACGTATTTGTGGTAGGATAATGTCATGGATGTTTTATCATTTATTTTGGCGCTACGCTGTCATTTTACAAACAGTTAAACAGTGAAGCGTTGGGCTTGGCCAGTGCTGCACTGCAGTGGATAGTACAGATGTCAGAATTCACGACTCTATGACTGATCCGTTTTATTTTTTATTTATGACACAACAGTGGAGCAGCGGAGACGCTCAGGGACCGGGGTCAGGATTTTACGATTTTACTAATGTAAGTAGAAATCATCCTGCTGTCATGTGACATGTACTGTATAAATAAAGTGTCCTTTTCCATTAGAACTCCCACTTGGTCTCCACACTGCCATCCATCATCTCTGGGGTATCATATATGGATCATTGACCATGTTCGCTGACTCCTGACCTCAGCTTGTAGCGCTTTAGGTGCGGTCGGCTTCACTGTAACACTGAGTCATAACTACTCAATATTAGCTCAGTTACAGTACGACGCCCCGGGCATCACATTTTAACTACAGTCAGAGTAAATGTCCAATATTTATGATGTGAAGTTATTACGGCTGAAGGTGGACTGGAATTTTATATCTGAATAATGACAGGGTGTCCATAGCATATAGATGATGAATTCTACGTATTTTAGAGTCTAGGTACTTTTGTTATAATGAATCAACATATATATGTGGATTTATACACACACACACACACGCACATATATATACAGTATATATATATATATATATATATTTATATATATGTGCATGTAC
>JAFBJS010057816.1:27203-41066 GCA_016785265.1 Paraplagusia blochii
ATCCAGAAAAATAATAATAAAGTTCTATATAAAAATAAAAATATACTGGAAATATATATATATATATATATATATATATATATATATGCTTTTACATTGACATGCCTGCCGCCCATCATTTCTGTGGAATTATAGGAGTATCTACGATAGTGGTATCTCTGGGGTATCCTGATATGCAGGGTCAAGACGGTGCTAAGCCCGGAGCACCTCAGTGCCAACCTGGCAGCTAGCTTATATTTTTCACAACTTTTTTAAATAATCTAACCTCTTCAGATAAAAATGTCTGCTAATTGCAGCCACGACTGGCTGTCGTCTTTCAGTTTGTCTCATTGTCCTGAAGAGTGAAATAAAGGTTATTTTAAGAGAAAAATGCAATCTAGATAGAGAAATCCTCGTCACTGTAACATGGGACCTCTATAAAACTCATCACCAAAGTTGACAGTGTGCAGCTTCGAGCTCCATGGAGGACAGTGCCATGCTCAGTGGTAACCTGGCAGCTGGAGGACTCGAACCTTAAACACTGCGGCCCCAAATCCAAAGGTTTTCTGCCCCGGTGATTCCATTCCTCGTGTTACCTATGTTCTGAAAATCTGAATCTCATTGATTTCACAAACTGAGCCATGAGGTCATCGCGTTAAATATAGGGGCGGGATCAATCAACCGAGTCTTTGTTCTCTAACGACCCTTCATCTCGACTCATCTTCACGTCACTCAGCTGATCCACTGATCTTCTGGTATTTGTTTCATGTCTTGTTGAAGACCCAGCAGGGTTCAGGAGTATTGACACAGTGACTGCTGCATGAAATACATCCCTGCAGCTGTGTTATGCACTAATACTCTGCTGATCAGACTGGATTACTCCCCCAGGCTGTGGTATCCTGTAATTACGTTTATTTTGGGCTCCCAAACAAAACACTGTGGGCCCTCGGAGGTCACTTCATAATAACTGCTCTGATGGTTTCAAAGGAAAACACACAGAGCTAAAAAAAAAAAAAAAGGATCATATAAATAACTGATTCCTAATGAAGCAGACAGCTGCTTTATTCTGTCTGTGAACTCTCCCTTTGTTTTGTCACCGCTTTGATTTGTTGCACAAATCATTCCTTCCTCCATCGTTTATTTGTTTATATTTTTTATTCCGGTTTTTGATAACCCTTTTTATAACTTGGTGAAAGTTTTTTTTTTTTACAATTTTAGGCAAAATTTCCCCCTGAGAGGTTTTAGTTTTATTACCAACAATGAATCAATCCTTTTTAATTAGCCAGTGATCAAATACAGTCTCTATGTTGATTTTAGAAGGCAAATAATATTTTTAACTGCAGGAATTGGAAAAAAAATACGAGGTTTACTTATTTGGACTTATTTTGAGTCACATGTCACAGACGGATGAAGGGAAGACAGTCTCCGAGGAAACATAACCTTAAGCTTCAAAAAGGCTGCAGATAAGCTGCCCAAAGCTACTTGTGCCCCTGCTGGCAGCAATACTTCCTGCAACGCTAAAGCCATTCACAGGTCTGTGAATGGGAGTCAATAAGTAATCAAATAACGAAGAAATGAATAAACTTTTTTCTTTCAGAGAAAGGTTCATGTGGTCAAGTGATACTAGAGATACCAGGAAAATACTAGAAAGGCTTGGTAAAAAAAATCTTCTAGTCTATTTTCATTGTCTCAAATTGATGAATTATGGAGCCAGGGTGGATGTTAATTACCCCATCAGGTCTGCTGCCCCTGGGATCAGTGTTTAATCTGTGGAGGTCTGAGAAGCTTCAAACCTTCAGGAGACCCCACTGACCTGGACATCAATACGGTCAACCTTATGGTCAACGTTGAGCCTCTGGACTTAGCCATAATAATGAAACCACATTGACATCATCAGCTCCTGAGAGAGGCCTGGGGGAGGGGCTACTGTGTCATAACATGTGTATAGGTGCAATAACAGGGTTGGTCGACCTGTTTCAGAATGTAACATTGTTAGTGTCCATATCTCAACGTGAGTCACTTTAATAGAGGAAAGATTCAGAACAATGTCTGGTTCTGATCCGTTCTGTTTTCTTCTACTACTGCTGGGACCAATAAAGGGGGTGTACTCATTCATTACTGTGACAAAGGGGCAGCAGTCTCCAAAACTGACACCCAAATCCCACTGCTCCATACTGTGAGGTGGTGAACCCACTGGACTTATAGGACACAAATGGTCCTAAGGCCCCAGGTCAGGAGCAGAGAGAAGGTGTGTCCCAAAAAGGGTCGCTGTGGCTGCTGGTTTACATTCCAACCACTCAAGAACACATAGTTTGACCAATCAGCTGTCTGATGACTAAGATCAGGTGATTAAACCTGTCATCTCAGGTGTCCTGTTGTTTGGTTGGAACAAAGACTCAGCAGCTCTTTCTGGGACAGTTTGGACATTCCTATCATTGAGACTAAATTATAACATAATTTGAACAACTTTGGCCAGGCTGGATGGAAACCTCAAACGTGCCATATCTGGCCCGCGTGCCTTATATTGCCCATGTCTGGTTTAGCTCCTAACAAAGAGCTTCTTTAGTGTCCTATGTCTACAACCTGCTGAGGTTTCTTAGATGAAGACCGATGTTCTACTCTAATCTACGATGTTATCCTGATACCTCTCTACACCGGGGTCTCAAACTCAAATAAGTTGAGGGCCACCACCCACACCATTGTTTCATCAAAGGGCTACGTCAGCTTTTAGTGTTTAATACAAAAAGAATAATACAATAATAAATCAGTCTCCCATAGATTCTGTGTAATACAACACTGAACCAGAAGGAGACTGGGGACCAGGGTTTGGAGAACTATAGGACCGCAAAGTAGGGCCGCAAAATATAATTCCATGGGCTGCAAATGGCCCACGGGCCGCGGGTTTGAGACTCCTGCTCTATACAATCGTACCCCATTCTATTTTCTCCAGTTCTACGTTGTGATGCGCTGATGTTTTGATGAAAGATGTTTGAAAAAAACAATGTTTTCCTCTTAACAAAGCTAACGTTTATTGAAGACATGGGTTCATGTAGCTTCTTCATCATTAATTTCCAAACTCCTCAGACCAGAGTGATCAGAGTGGAACATCAGAAGCAGGTACTTTATCCCCATCATTCACACTAATATGTGTTTATATCCAACTTCAAACAACATCAATGAAACTCACTTAACCTGAGGGTAAATATAAACGTCCATTATTCTCACCATGTCACTGCCGGGGCATCAGAAGGATTAAAGCTGTTGTTGGCAGTAGATTTCTGCCCTTATTGATCTGAACTGCCCCGGCCACAGAGCAGATGAGAGATTGCCTGGGGTCATTTGCCATTCATCATATCCTCATCTCATAATTTTCTAATGACACATTTTGTGTCCCCGCAGTGATTACGGTGATCTGCCAGCACATTCCAGCCAGACAACAGTGTCTGATGGGAGTGTGTGTTTAGTGAGAGCGAGGGCGGCGAGTGTGAGAGGTATAATCATTTGTTTGTTTTAGGCGAGGTAACAGCAGATCCATCTTCTGGACGCAGAAAATTAAAGTGAAGGCACCAGTTAAATAAGTCCATTAAATATTGATGAGCTCCACCAGCTCCACCAATCAACTGACTCGGCAAACAGACAAGCAACGTCAACCCGTGAGCACAGCGCCATCTGTGGCCACGTGCTGCAACAACACACAAGTCAGATCAGGGAATTTCACTGTTTACAGTCCTGGAAAGAAAAGATTAGACCAAACTAGTTTGGTAGAAAGGTAGATTTCGTGAAAAATGCAATGAGATGTCCAAAATAGACGCCATAGCTATTGATGTAAGAATGTATCTTATTTTGGTGACTATTTAGAAATTTCTACAGATCAGCTCTTATTTTTTTAATTAGTTTTTGTTATATTTATCCAAAGAAATGTACATTTAGAGGCAGCAGGCGTTAAAATGAACAAGAAATTGAAGAAAACAGCAGTGTGGTTTTCTACACCAGGCTTAAGGAAACTATGAAACGGAGCTGGATATGATGGATTTGGCTTCTTTATAAAGCCAGTTGGTGGCCTAGTGGTTAAGGAAACAGACTTGGGTCTGTAAGGACCCCGGTTTGAATCCCCCTACCACCAAGTTACCACTGAGCTGCCCTGAGCATGGTGCCGTCCCCACACACTGTTCTCCCGGGCCTTCCCCCTGCTCACTACGGTGATGGGTAAAATGCGGAAGAAAAATTTCCCAAAAAAAAAACTTGGTGAACAACAACATCCTTTTTTTCCTTAAATTTCATTGTACCTACGAAGGTACAATAACAATAAAGGACTATTCCATTTGTCAAAATTATGTTAAATGCTAACAGCATTTAAGCATTTTAACTTCTTTATTTTAATTCTCACAAACGTGCCGTCCTCCTCCGACCCTGTCTGTCAAACACCAGGTCCAATTGTGACCTGGTGAGTTTGCTCTCCCCTTTTCTACAGACGCTGTGATTTTTTTTTTTTTTTTTTATAACAGTTCTTTCAGACAAACAGACAGAAACGTAAAAAAGGTGCAAAGATTTCAGACACGCGACCGACATTTGCAGAGGGGAAAAAAAAGAGAGAGAGAATAAACTGCAGCTCAGTTGACAACTGGAAATTGCTCAGGGTGGAGGTGTTGAGGTGAGAGTGTGACTGAGTCACCCGCCACATTTACTGCCGGAAAATTGAGGAATCACAGCCTGTCATAAGGTGTCACATCAGCCTTTGTTAAAGAAATTACTTGGCCCGGCTCTCTGATGCCAGGCCTCCCGGACAAATTGTCCATTTAGCGAGTGCAGACTAAATGGAACTGCATCTTCTGTATGTTGCTTGACTGACGCACAAAGAGGGGAGAGGGGAGAGGAATACAATTATCCAGGAGAAATGTCTGATGTCTCATTTAAGACGTGCAGCCCTCGCTGCAGAAATGACACCGTCGCCGTTTTCCCAAACGTCTGGTCTCTATCAGCGTCTTCATCTTCCGCTCAAAACTGACTTATCTGCAGCCGCGTGTTATAAACTGTCAGGCCTTTCGCAACAGTGTAAATATTTCTCCGAGGCAGTGGAAACATGGCTGTGGGAGATAGAGTATATACTCACATGTAGCGTAGGTGTGGGTTTTGAGCAAACGCCCGAGCCTGGATCACCCGCAGGTTGCCATTCATGATGGTGCTGAAAAGAAGCAGATAGGAGAGAGATGAGAGCGAGAAGAGAGCATCGGAATGAAGTCATTTATTTGATGCCAAGTGTGGGCACGGACAAATCCGTCCTCACAGATCTTTTTAGACATTATCAGGCCAGGTTGGACTGTTTTATTTATTTATATTCCTAGTTTGTTTGTTGTTGTTGTTGTTTAATTATTCTACCTTTTGGCTCACACTGTATGTAGGTGTTCTTTTAATTAAATAATTTATTTAAAAAAAAAAAAAAAAACCTTCTGGGCACGAAAGACAATGTTTTGCAGAATTAATAAAATCCAAAATGTGCCCCGAAAAAAAATAATAATGATAAAAACAAAACCAACAAGATTGATAATAATAATAATAATAATAGTATTAATAATAAAATATTCTCCTTCTTATTATTTTACTTGTTTTTATTATTATTCATTATGACACATATTATTCTTGTATGTATTAATAATAACATGCCTGTCTCTTATACACAATGGTTAATTTCCATTAGTCATTAGAAAAGTCGACTAAATTGATCCCAGACTGGAAAAAAATACAGATTAATGACTATGTGGTGGTTGATGCTGCAGGTACAGAACACACAGAACTTTATTTTAGTAACAGACGAGGATATGATCAGGTAATATTTCTGATTTTCTATCCTCAGTTATTTTTGTCTTCCTTTATTTGTTAAAAAAAACTAAGTTTCCATAGTTTAATTTTACATATCAAAGCCTGGCACCAATTAAAAGCTCTGGCTGACACATTCTCCCGCCTCTGAGTTTACCCAGTGAAACAGACCGTATGTGAAATTACAAAAGAAAAAATCTAATTTCTATGAGGTCTCTGAGGATTCCTCTCAAGAAATCCCACATTTCCCGTTGCCCCAGTTTGGGGGAGAATCTTCTGGGCAACAAAAGTAATGACTTTTTATCTTGTAATCACAGATTTCTCTCTTTCTCTGCGTCTGTCTCCCCGTCTCCCACTAAAGAAGTCGCAGACAACCCCGGTAACTGCCTCATAACACAGTGTGCCTATCATTACCAGTGCTTGGTGCCAATTACCCTCTTACAGCCTCATCACGTCTGCAGTGTTAAACTGTGATGTGATAAACCTCTAAAAGTAACAATTATTTCTCTATTATTACACTGACTCCAGATCAGAACAGTTGACCGCTGGGACTTTGACGATGTTGTGATCTGAGAGGAAAGGATTGTCAGCGTAATGACAAAATATTGGATAATTTTATGGTAAAACACAGATTAACCGCCTTTTATTCAATGTTCAAGGAGCTTTTAATTGTTGTTGGTGAGAGACGAAGAGGAGATTGATGGATGCAGTGAGGGAGGACATGGAGATAGATGGAGTTAGAGTAGAAGATACAGAGGACAAATTGACTCGCTGTGGCAACCCTTGAAATGAAAGGACAAAAGGAAAAGAAGAAGAAGGAGAGCTTGTTGTAGTAGTAAGTAATCTTTGTAGTCGAACAAAAAATGGGGAGAAAATATTTTTGACTCAAAATGTCATCTTTAATTTCACTTCAGGTTAACATAATCCCTTTAGTCCAGCCCCCAAAGAGACTGCATCTTTCCACTGTATCTCATTTGAGATACAGTGTTTGTTTGGAAGCAAAATACAGTAAAAATTTAAGATCCTTTTAAAATTTAAGATTCAGTCATATGTTCTGTGGTTTCCTTCATAGGAACCAAAAACCCTTTCAGTTCTTACATCAATAGTTATGGCATTGTACTGACAAACACTACAAGTGATTCAAGGGATTCCTTGTTTTCATGTTTATTGTGTTCTTAGGGCAGTGGTGGCCTAGTGGTTAAGGAGCCAGGTTCAAACCCACCACTGAGCTCCACAAGGGTTGGGTCACAATGTCACAATGACAAGGAGTTTGATTCCTTTCCTCCTTTCCTTCCTTCATTTTATCTCATAAAGAAGGTGATACCAGGCAATAAAATGATTAATTGGCCTCTCTAGTGCCCTCTATTTATAATAACTATTTAAGAGCACGTGAAAGTAATACTTATAGCCAAGAAAAACAATAATGAAAGATAATTTTAATATATTTTACTATGTGATAGGACATAGAGCTATGCGTAAGACAATGTGTCCTTGTCCTTCAACCTCAGTATTTAAAGCCAAAGATTACAACCAAACGAACAAGAAAAGGGAGCTGCAATTTTAATTATGTCCAGAGAGCGGAGTCTTGAGGTGAGTCCGCTGGTATTAACCAGCGATCCTTCAACCAAAAGCCTGATCCTGTAACTAGGAGACAGGGCTACACGCTGTTGTCTCTGCCAAGAGATTCAATTACTTGTAAACATTTCACAGAGCAAATGTGAAAATAATTTGTCGTGGCCCTGAAATTGAATCCACATATTTGACTGTAAACCCGTGTCTGGAGGAGGTTTGAGGACGCAGGTTGTCACATTCCTGAGAATGGATGCATTTTAAGGAGGATTAAAGATCACCTGCTTCGCCAATGTTCCCTTTCTCCTGGCAGTCGCTACGTTTTTGCTAATCCACGTCCATATGTTAATCTCCTTTTATTATTCCTGCTGGGCTCTGCTGCTAGTTTTCACCCAAAAACAGTAGCTCTTTTTGGTCCCGAAAAAGTCATTTTTTGCAAGAGTAAAATAAACAAAAAGAAATTCTACGTTTAAGTCATTGATACGACTGAAAAATCATGTTAAAATGACATTATAAGAAGCAAAAACATCCCTGAAGTTTATTGTTTTTTGTTGACGTTCTCCTTTTTTTTTAAATCATTGCTGTTTTGAATCACAAAATTTATTCTTAGGCTGTGAATTTGAAGCTAAAGGTTCATATTTTTTTAATATCTAGCCAGAAAAAATACCTAATGTTGTGGTGAATGCGTCATAGGTTAAGACATGGGCCCAAAAATGTTCTTTACAGTTGGTTTTAATCGTATTTATATGCAAATGTAAGAGGGATAATGTAACGCTGGGTTATGTTAGGTACCACTGAGAACAAGGTAACACTCTTCCTGGGGGAGGAGCTGATGTTTTCAGACAAGGCAGCAGGAAGCAAGGAGGCATGGGTAATGAGAAAAATGCTAATTCAGAGGAGGAAGCGCTCAGCCTCCCTGATGAAAGATCGCAGGGATCTGGGCCCAGGCCAGCTCTGGCTTTAGAGGGCAACGGAGAATACGCTTCTCTGCAGAGGGCAATATCATCTGTGGAGGGAAAAGGGAAAAGGAGGCCGCGGTCGACGCATGAAGGAGGGAAGAGTTGGGTGGAGGAAGGGAATGTGAAGGATGTTGGTTTGTATGGAATCAAAGCAGGAAATGTGTGTTTTTAAGGCTCAGAGAAAGTCACCGTGTAGGAAAGAACTGGACGCCCGTCCAAGCTGTGAAGCCTGGTTGGATCCATTGTGTAGCTGTTGCTCACACAAAGAGGGTCGTGGGTTCAAGTCCCACAGGATCAACGACCCTTCAAGAACTGCTGTTAACAACAATTTCACCAGTGTGAGATCAATATTAATTATTACCTTTATTTATTATATTATTTACGGTGTGGGTCTTCGCAGCTGACACAGGCTGCCACACGAGGCGCCATTGATTATATATTGGCAATACACAGACTGGGAGGTTCCGTTGGGGATAGGGAATCGAACCTGGGGCACTTGCAAGGCAGTCGTGCAAATACCACATTGTGGAAAAGCTAAGATAGAGTTATAATAATGGCAGAAGACAAACATTAATGAGGAAGGAGGGGTTAGATTTGTGATGGACCACAACCTTCTCCAAGTGAGTTAAATGTGATAGAAGAGTCAGCTAAGGTGGAGGGAAAGAGTTACAGGACGGTGGTGAGACCATGATGGATGGATTAGAATAGGTAGAAGACAGAGGACAGAAGACAGAGCTGGAGGTGGAGGAGTTAAAGATGCTGAGGTTCTCCTTAGGAGAGACTAGGATGGACAGGATCAGGGACAACACAGACAGGAAGGTTTGGAGCTAGAGAAGACAGATTGAGATGGTTTGGACATGTTCAGAGGAGGGACAGTGGATACATTGGTAGAAGAATGATCCTAGAGATGGAGCTACCAGGTAGGAGACAAAGGAGGAGGTTGATGGATGCAGTGAGGGAGGACATGGAGGTAGTTGGAGTCAGATGATACAGAGGACATGGGGAGATGGTTGATTGAAGATTGGCTGTACCAACCAGCTGCGTCTATATTGACTTATTATTTATTGTTGTTGAGGAAATTGCCAAAAAAATGAGCTTCATCCTCTTCTAAATTAAAAAATTGCTTTTAATATCTGCAAATATCAACTTTTTTAGCTCATTAATACAAATGAACTCATGCCTGATAATATGAATATAAGTCATTTTGGATAAAAGTGTCTGATATTTGCTTAAAATGTAAAATAGTTTCTGTCCAACTGCTGCAGAATCCAATTAGAAAAACACAAAAGAAGAAAAATTAGGTTATGTCATTTTTTTTTTTGCTCAAAACTGTTGAAAATGAGACCTGTTAAAGTGACACATGAATCTAACGACTCAATTCTTACTTTTTTTTTTAGAAATGTACAAAAAAAATATATTGTCATACTCAGAGATGTTGATTTGTCTCATTAAGTTGTGATTTCCCCAAAGCTACAGTGTGGAATAGTCAAAGTTAAAATGTTGATCATTTAAAATCGTAGTTCGAACATCAAAACTGATTCTTTTCAATAACCAGTGAGTGTTGAAAAAAAAAAACTCCTTCATCAGCCATAAAAGCAGGAGCTTCAAACATGATTGGGGGAAATGACAGCTTCACTAGAACAAGTCAGACAACATTACACGCTGCTCTGTCCTCCCTCTGATCTGAGCCAGAGTTGGACTGAAATGTCAGCGAGTGCGTCACACCACTTCCCACCAGGCCACGCTTTAACACTCACAGTCTTTGGAGTCCAGTGTACAGCTCCATGTCCACGTCTCTGAGAGTCTGCAGACCCGTCCAGTTCTCAATGTGTCTGCAAACAAGAAGGAGGACAGACGAATGTCAAATGAAAGAAAGACAAAAGGTTTTCAACACAAATCACAAAACAACTCAACGTTCATCAATCTGTCAGGGTTTTAATTTCTGACCCTGGGTCGATGTACGGTGGCCCAAAATTTCCCAAAGGATACTCACGAAGGATAAATAAAGTTCTATCTATCTGTCTCTCCCTCCGTCTTTCTATTTGTCCGTCCGTCCGTCCGTCCGTCCATCCATCCATCCATCTATCTATCTATCTATCTCTTTGTCCGTCTGCCTATCAGAGACATGGACAGATGGACAGACAGACGGACAGACAGATGTCTTTCTGTCCATGCCTCATTCTAGCCGTCCGTCCGTCTATCCATCTGTCCGTCCATTTGTCTGTCCATCTATCTATCTATCTATCTATCTATCTATCTATCTATCTATCTATCCGCCCGTATGTCCGTCCGTCTGTGCGTCCATCTATCTATCAGAGAGATGGACAGATGTCCGTCTATCTATCCATCTGTCCGTCCATTTGTCCATCTATCTATCTATCTATCTATCTATCTATCTATCTATCTATCCGTCCGTCTGTCCGTCCGTACGTCCATTTGTCCATCTATCTATCTATCTATCTATCTATCCGTCCGTCTGTCCGTCCGTACGTCCATCTATCTATCTATCTATTTGTCCATCTATCTATCAGAGAGATGGACAGATGTCCGTCTATCTGTCCATCTGTCCGTCCGTCGTCTGTCTATCCGCCATCTGTCCATCTGTCTGTCTGTCTACAGGTTTATACTCTCCCTGTCAGTCCATCCGTTCCTCCATCCCTCCATCCATCCATCCCTCCCTCCATCCATCCATCCATCCGTCCGTCCATCCATCCATCCGTCCATCCGTCCATTTAAACCAGACCAACTGCTGATGAATCTCAGCAGAGATTCTCTGAAGAAAGATGTTGAAACCACAGTAGGTGAAGGAAAACACACTCGTACAACAAGTGTTTTCTATGATTGGTAAAAGTGAAACAGAAATAGAAATAAAGAGAGAAACATGTGGCCACAGTGGTTTCAATTAGGAGAGGGAGGAAGAAGAGGGGGAGGAAGGGGTGAGAGTGGAGATGAAACGGGGGAAGACGACAAAGGCTTTTATTGCTTTGTTTTGGATGAGTGAAATAAGATTAAAACGCTGAAGGGAACTTCACACCAAGTGTTTAGTTTTCAATCAGCGGCGGTGACAATGTGTGACACATACAAACTGAGGGGCTGCAGTAAATGACTGTTCATTAAGGTTGCCTCACAGCACTGATCAACCAGCTCCAGAGCACAGATCATCTTGGAAACTGTCGCCCAGACCCGAGTCACTCGGCTCAGGGTTTATTACATTTGCTAAATATAAGTTATGATTAGTTGGACTCCAGGACATAAAGAATCAATGTCATGGCAACAGATGGAATTAATCAGAATATTAAAAATATCAATCTGGAACTGAGGACGTGGACACGTGTGTTGAAGGTTTCAGGTTTGGATCCACCAGATATGACAATAGGAATCGAACCACATCACTTCCTGTGGGCTCACCACCCACAGGGAGGCTCACAGTGTGGTGCAGTGTGATTTGGGTGGCAGTCGTGGAGAAGAAGAAGAAGAAGAAGAAGAAGAAGAAGAAGAACAACAAGAAGAACAAGAAGAACAAGAAGAAGAAGAAGAACAAGAAGAACAAGAAGAAGAAGAAGTCGTGTTTCCGACTCCTTGATATGGTGGATGAATAAGAATCTTCACAGACAAATACTTCCTGTCTATCGTTATTGGTCCAAAATTGGTCAAAATGTCAGGATTGAACATTGAAACAAACAACTCCAAGTTGTCTTATCAATACATGTCCCTATGTCCACAACCTTTGGGACTTTATCACCTCATAACAGCAGAAACTGTCCTATAGTTGCAACATCACTGTATGAAAAGAAAATCTTTTTATTTCATCCTTATTTAAAAATACAATCTTGTTTACAGCATGGTTGGAGAGTCAGCGTTTATTTTCCTGAAAGTAAATGTGAGAATTCATTTTGTTGTTACTTTCCTCATATATTAATCAATAAGATGAACAGACTTTTTCTTGTTCGTCTTTTCAGTTTTTTTTTTCGAGACTCACAGTTTCAACAGAAGGTGAAAAGTGGAGCCAGTGCTGGAGCTCCGAGAACATTAATATTAGAAATCAGAATTGTCTACAAACCGATACTGGCTGAAGACATTTGAACCGTCCAACCTTTAAGACTTATTTTGTTGCTGCAGATTTTCTGTGCAGGTGTTGAAATAAAAGCCCTTAAATATTCAGTAAAGTTAACAAGTAGAAAAGAAGTTTCTCAGGAAAACGCCACATTTTGGTCTCTTTGGTTCTTTGAAATCTCCAAAACAGTTCTGGGCGATAACTTTGTCCCACGAGCCACAGATGGTACTGAAATCTGAGTCACGGGCCAGGTCAGGATCAAAAAGATTGAGTATTTCAATACTAAGATACAATTAAGATAAATGATGAGAAAAGTAAAAAAAAAGGCAAAATGCTTTAAGCCTTAATAGGCAATCTATTGGAGAAATGCAAGGAAAAGGTAAAAGAATAACAATATATAAATTAAAAGTATAATTTGGACATGTCTTGCGGGCCGGGTTATAACACCTAACGGGCCACATCTGGCCCCTGCACCTTAGTTTGCCCAGGTGTGATCTAAAAGATCATCCATCTTAGAGATAATTATAAAAGGAATTGTGAAAAATAAATCACATTTAACCAAAGACTTTCATCCAACCTACAGTTGTTTTTTGGAATCCTTCGTTTTTTTTTTTACACTCAGCTCTTGAAAACGAAGTTTCTTGAACAGTGTGTTCGAGCGACAAACTTGCGATCGAAGTTGCGTCTTCATTACTCGATTGGCATCAATACAATTCTTTGTCTTAAAACTTGACGTGAGGTTGAATTCATTCAGCTCTTCTCCGGCGATAATGTTACGGAAATGTAACAAACTGTCTGGTCAAGCAAAAGTAAAGACTCGTAAGGACTAAAGTCAACCGTCGGTGCTGGAGAGGAAATAACTCAGTGTCATAAAAATATCAGGAGACCATTTTCCGATTTTTTTTTCTGAAACAACCATAATTACTTTTTTGTTTACTTTAACCAAAGCCGTTATTAAAACGATAAATCTTCTGCCACATTAGTGCCAGACTGACCTATTTATGCCACAAAGAAAACAGTGTGACTGTGTCGCCCGTCGGTGTAAACAGGGATGATGTTCAGATTGGAGCCCAGAGAGCAGCAGCTGATTGTGGAGGCCAATCATCACCGAGACCCTCGGGCTGATATGACAGGGTCTCCTCACACGGAAGTGTTTATCCACAGCACGACTCCGATGCCCGGCTGACAGTCAGGGCGGAATCGCAGGAAATGGATGCCATGCACCGGCTCTTATAGCCACAAGGTGGAAACGAGCTGCTGAGTGGAAGGTGTTACTGTGTTACTGTGTTACTGTAGTGTTGTTGAAAATATCAACCAGGCTGAAAAACAGCAGTTCTGTTAAAAATCAACTGCAAACAAGAGCCAGGAAAATGAGAAAAAAGAGAAAATGGATGGATGGATGGATGGATGGATGGATGGATGGATGGATGGATGGATGGATGGATGGATGGATGGATGGATGGATGGATGGATGGATGGATGGATGGA
>JAFBJS010057816.1:44107-54571 GCA_016785265.1 Paraplagusia blochii
TTTTTTAACCTAATCCCTTGTAATACTTTGAACCAAATTTCAACTTTTCTGTTTTTTTTTTTTTTTTCTTTTTTTTAATCAAGCTGCTGTCGACAAATAGGAGCGGTGAACCCCTCCCTGCGGACATAAGCACATCGTTGGCTCAGAACCTCTGATACTCTGCGGCGCACTGAATATGCATGTGGATTAGACTGCTGTGAAAAGATGGATAT
Source organism: Paraplagusia blochii (assembly GCA_016785265.1). Taxonomy (NCBI): domain Eukaryota; kingdom Metazoa; phylum Chordata; class Actinopteri; order Pleuronectiformes; family Cynoglossidae; genus Paraplagusia; species Paraplagusia blochii. Next base: position 44,320 of record JAFBJS010057816.1, read on the forward strand.
GAATAACAAAGATGCTTTGATATTGCAGGGGCATTCAATCTCTGTCCTGTTACTGGCTGATCCACGGAGGATGCAGGGATAAAATGCAGCAAAAATAAACATCTGCGTAATTCGACGAGCAATGAAAACGGCCGCACATGCTGTAGATTTGCCGGGAGAGGGACAGGGACAGGGACAGTATTTTAAACTGACGTCTTCAGGGAACATGATAATCACACAGGTATAAAGATAGTTAAAGCAATAAAATAAAAGTCTCTTTGTCTTTGGGGAGTCTTGATGATTGCTGTTATTTTTTTTCTTCATCTGCTCGTCTGTTGCCAGGTTGGACAACTCCATGACTGCCACCCAAATCACACTGCTACATAAGGTGAGTCTTGCTGTGGGTGCTGAGCCCACTGGAAGTTTTGTGGATCGGGACGGTGCCATGATCGGAGCCCCTGAGCGGCAGCTGGTGGATTCAAACCTTTATTTATTGGCTCTTATTCATCTTAAACATTGATTTAATTTAATTAATTGCGATAAAATTCTCAGGAAGGTTTGAAAGGAAAGAAAATCCTTTGTGATTCACATCACTGCACACAAAGACATTTGACCTCTGTATTTAACCAATCACCACAGCTGTGTGCACTTGAGAAATGTTCATGCACTGCTAATTTGGGTAGGAAGATTTTATAGGTAGGAAAATATTTCAGAACGCCAGATATTAGCTATTATTAAGGGGCATTTATCTGCTACAACTTAACGACTGTTCCGTGAAAATAGTACCAGATATTTAACAGGTCCATGGCGCTTTGGTGAGCAGTGAGTGGGGACATGCTCAGTGGTAACCTGGCAGTGGGTGGATTCGAACCTGGAACCCTTTGGACCCCGTGATCATCCAATGATGTTAAAATCTCTCCCAATGATTGCAGGGAATAAAGTCGTTTTCATTCTAGGCAGAACAGAAATGTTTCAGTTTCATTCAACAATCACATAAAGTCAAAGAGTAGACCATTCCTGTTGCCTCACCCACTCCGCCCCCCACCCTCCCCATCCCCACTAAATACAGTTTACCACCCCTCCCCGCCCCCCGTCTCCCCCGTGCCCGCAACACAAACACATTTGTCTCGACTTTTAACTACAGAGGAAATGAGCAGGATACGATCAGAACAAATTGTTCATGCAGCCAGAGCTTTCAGCTTGAAATAAAGTCGTTTTCATTCTAGGCAGAACAGAAATGTTTCAGTTTCATTCAACAATCACATAAAGTCAAAGAGTAGACCATTCCTGTTGTCTCACCCACTACGACCCCCCCCCCCCACTCCGCCCCCCACCCTCCCCATCCCCACTAAATACAGTTTACCACCCCTCCCCGCCCCCCGTCTCCCCCGTGCCCGCAACACAAACACATTTGTCTCGACTTTTAACTACAGAGGAAATGAGCAGGATACGATCAGAACAAATTGTTCATGCAGCCAGAGCTTTCAGCTTGATCTCAAACATGCAGACCCATGAAATTACAGCTACCTTCCATCTGCGTTAGGAAATGAATGCCAACAAAATACAATTTAAACAGGGAGCAGGGGGGTTGGCGGAGGAGGAGAACGCCCTGGAACCAAAGAGTAACAGATTCAACCCCAGCAACAGCCATCTGTTGTGTTCCACTGGCCCTGGGCAACAACACTGAACTCCCAACCAGCCGCATTAGCGGTCTGCCTGTTGAAACAATACATTTACAAATATATGTATATATACATGTATATAATGCACGTATGAAATATGTGCATTATACATATATACATACATAAATAGGCCGTACATATACACAAGAGATCAACCTACGCCAATTCACATAAATATGTTATGAAATCGTGAGAATACATCATCACACCGACCAATATGTAGAAGATATTTTGCTTATGTTTGCCAGTTGTACAGGGTAAATACATATATACATACATTTTCTTGCTTTTTGAGGTCATTTTTGTTAAATTTCTTTTAGCCTTTTTTAGTAACGGAGCAGCACAAAGAGCCTTAAGGGACAGGTTGGTCTCAGTTTCTCTGACGTTTGGACATTTATTTGGCCAAACATTAGGTGAAGATAAGTGACACTGAATGACATTGAAATTGTTTGGTCCAGCTATAGTGGAGTTAAAACAACTCTTATATACTTTTTTTATGATATAGACTAGTGGTTCCCAACTACTGGCCCGGGGACCAGTACCGGTCCCTAGGTGAATTGGTGTTGGGCCGCGGAGAAATATTGTTTCCTTTTGGCCCCATCTGTCTATTACTATCACTTGATCCATAACCATATCAACAAAAGAACTGACCAATAGAATGGCTAGGATTCCATCATTAATAATGCAACTATATTTGTAATATAGTACAATACTAATGTATAAATATAAAATATTTCGCAACACTGGAAATCTAATTTCATTAAGGGCTATTTATCAGCCACAATTTAACGACCAGCTGTGAAAAAAGTATCAGACATTTAACCGGTCCGTAGCGCTAAAAAGGTTGGGGAACACTGATATAGACCACTACAGGTGTGGGTTAAACTACAGGCTGGGGGCCGGATGAAGCCCATTTGACTTTTTGTTTTGGCCCAACAAACCAAAGAACCAAAGATTATTATTTTAAACTATCATTCTCTCTGCAGTGAACAGTGGTGGCCTAGTGGTTAAAGAAGCAGACTTGGGTCCGCAAGGTTTCATGTTGACAAGTTGCCAAAAAGTCAAACTTCAGATTTTATAGACCGGTCAGAAACTGAAAGTCCATCTCAGGTTCATGGAGCAGATACTTCTCAGTTTTTTAGAAACGGTCCCTGATCCTGGCCCTTGTTTCCACAGCCTCCGTCGGTGATGTACGACTTAGTTGGAATGATCTACAACCTGCGCATCAGCGCCTTAATGGGAAAATGTTTAATAAAATGGAATGTCTCTGCTTTGTTGCCGGAATATTGATCTACATCCCGCCTCCCTCCCCTTCCGGATCGGAGCGGTGCGGCACTCTTCCTCAGCCCAAACACTTGAGAGTGAAGACACAGTGGTGAAGTAGCACTTCTCTAGATTAAAGCACACACCTCACATCAATCAGATTACCTGTTCTGCTTTGAGTGCGTGTGTGTGGTTGTGCGCGTGTATTTTTTATGCCTGACGCGCAAATGTTTTCCAGCGGCACTGGAAGCAGATGAGACAGCGAGATGCAGGAAGAAGGACAAAGAGGAAGGAGCCATGATGGAAACAAAAAAAGGAGTGGGAGCCATTTTGCTGAAATGTTCACTGTGCAGCTAAGAGGCTGAAGCAGTCACTCTCCCGACGTAGGACGGGGGTGTTTAGCATTCAGATCTGGTTCTTCAATGAGGTATTACGTTCTTTCCTGGTGCGTTCACTCAGACTAACCTACGCTTTTATACCTCCACTATGAAAACATTATCTCATATACAAGCAGACGGATGTCTCAGCCTGCCTTTGTCCTAATGTTTGTTTTCCATCTGCTGGTCAGAGTTTGTTTCCATAAATGACCTGAAACATTACCAACCACCAACTACGCTTAGTATCTAATGACAAGGAAAGAGAAGAAATCTATCCGGGTTACATTATTAGATGAGGAATCGCATTAGATGACGTGAGATCTTCTTTAAAACAGCAGATAAAATCCACAAAATACAACGAAAGAGAAAACGATCAGAGACAATGGATTCAGCACCGAGGACAGAGACAAAGTGAAGATCAATAAGCAATGGAAATATAGATAGTAGAGTAGGAGTGTGTGTGTGTGTGTGTGTGTGAAATCGAATAAAGTTAAAAAAAAACAACAGTGGCTCAATGTGAAGTAATGAGGAAAAAATACAGGTTTTGTTGATTTTCCCTTAGTTATTATCGCCTTCCCAGAATTCTCTAGGCAACAGCCTGATGGCCAGATGCCTCTACTAAGTACTAGTCTCTGGAGATCTGGTTACAACTCCGTAGAAGAACAAAGATGATGATTCCACTTTTTCATTTTGCCTTTTTTTTACACCTTTACTCCTTCACTTTATTGAATTCTCAGGGTCCAGTTAATCCTATTTATTTATATTTATAGAACTCTTTCATTTTCCTCTCTGTCCCGCTCCAGTTTCTCCTCTCACTCTCTCTTTATGCAGCATGCGCTAAATGAATTTTTATGCCACGGTAACACAGCTCCGTCCAGATGTCCAAGACACATCTGTAAACTGGGTTCAGGAAAGTTCTGCCGCTTTGAAGTGACACCGGAGCAACCAGCTTAACTTCGCTTCTATCTGCCGCCAGCCCGGGCCTCCCCACCGCTGCCCCCAGACTGTTCTGTGTCACCAACCCGCAGCGCCATCCACGGGAGAAAAATACCTTCGCCTTTGAGTGTCAGCGGCTCAGCCAATCCCCAGCAGAGATTTGGCAGAAATACACATCCCGAGGGCATTGGTCCATGCTATGAAAGGTATCAATGCTGTGCACATGAGTGAGCTCAAGGATTTCAGCCTCAAATGAAAATGACTATAATTACTATGCCATTTTACTAAGTGTCATCAAGCCACGATCTGCTCTGTATCCAGCTGCCACTGCAGCGGGGGACGGTGGAGCAGGGGACCACACCCCCCACGAAGAAGACGGACGTCACATGGTATATTTGGCTTTATTTCCAGCACAGCAGTGCAGTCTGTGTCGTTCCGTATCCTCTGCAACGACCTCAAAGACACAACGACGCTTGTTTGCGAGTGTGAGCTTCGTTTAAAGATTTTTGTTTTAGCAGCAGGTAAGAACCTAGAGCAGCGGTAAATTACTTTTACACGTCCTACTGTAAACACTGACGTGACTAATTATTCCCTGTGAAACCTGCTAACTAATGAGTCTGCGCGGTTAGCATTAAGTGTTGCAGTATTCACAGTATTCGGGGTTTTAAAAGAACACAGTGTGTTTTTTCATCTTGACATAAACAAGGAGATTTCATCAATGTGTTTTCTCCTAAAGAGGAAAAACAAATTACATTACATGGATTAATATATATAACATTGTTATATATATTGACTTTTATTTTAAAAATCAATTTATTTGATTTTAAACCAGTGTGTTTCTCACCAAATAGAGAACAATGAATCAAGGTTCTTATTTAAAATAAGAATATTTGATTTAAAAATAATAAATAAATTGATTTAAAAATAAATCAAATATTCACATCTTTATTCACGATTCTCTTCACTTTTTGTGTATTATATCCTTTATTTAAAGTGGCCTGCAGTACCCTGGTGTAGCAGATAGGACTACTGTTGAGTCCACTTCACTAAAATCAATCTTATTGTTTAAACTTGATCAAAACAATACTTTTATTTCTGTAAATCTTCAATGTCCTCGTCCTTTTGCCATTGAGGGCAGTTTTTTTAACAACTGTCACAACTAATTAAGTGCAGTTATTAGGGTTGTGCAAATTAATCGTTTTGGATCGGATCGGATCGAACTGAACCGCATCGGATCGAACTGGATCGATCGTTTAATATTTTTTATGTATCGTTCCTGAATTGGATCGTAGCCTGTAAATCGAGATGTGAATCGGATCGTTATGTGAGTGAATCGTCACACCCCTAGCAGTTATATAAAGGGATGAATGTAAAGGGTCTTCTGGGGGGTGCGACCCCCACTTTGGGAACCTCTTTAGGAGGACACTTTTGAGGACATTGTTTTAAAAGCAATAATATCTGGAGGGATTTTTAAAAAAAACAGACCTAGGCCTCTACGATTCTATTGACTGAGTTCACTACTGCAATGCATGCTGGGATTGGTTGCACTGGTCGGGTTTTATTTGACAGTTGTCCACTTCACTAGTCCAAACACGCTACACATGACATTATTGACAACAGCAGGTGAGTCCCCACCACGGAGGACAGTTTAATGGTTCAGTCCAGTCCTGGTCCAACAATAATAAACTAAGTGTAATGAAAGAACACGACATCATAAAAACCAAACAGACTTTATGCTGCTGTCAGCACTTTCACCTAAACTCCTCTGAGCTTCACCGTCCTGCTGAGCATCAGAGCGTTTTATTAAAAAAGTCAGCACAAGGGTTGGTCCTGGTCCTGGTCCTGGTCCTGGACCTGGACCTGGACCTACCAGACTGCATCTACGTACAGAGATACAATGACTCTACATCTGAATTTGTAGCTAGAGACAGACTGTAATATTGTAGTGAACATTGAAGAAGAACCGAAGAGAGAAATTGAGAATATATATTTTTATATACTATATATATATAATCAGATTTTCAATATCTGAAAAAACGATACTGATATGCTCCGATATTAACAAATGGCCGCTGATATCGTCCCGATAATATGGGGCCATCCCTAATATATCGTTATCGGTAAATGTTAATATCACCTCATCATCAGCATCCTTAATAATATATATATATATATATATATATATATATATATATATATATATATATAATATATGGCTGATATTGGCCATCTCTAATATACAGTTTATATTTATATATATATGAAATTGTAGTTTAGCCACAACTACATCAGACTGAGTCTCCACACAGAATGATAATCAACCTCATCAATCATTTTTTACAAAAAGAGACTTTTCCAGGTCTAAGCCACATTCATTCATTCATTCATTCATTCATCTTCATCCATCTTATCCGTGAGGTGTTCAAGTCCCATAGGTTGAGCATTTAGGGTCAGGTTTTGGTAGGACTACCTATAATTCTTTCTTTATTTCTATGTTTGATCCTGAATTCTTGACCAGTTGAAGTATTTTTTGTGAAAATTCTCAGTTTTTAGTCGTAAAAAACTGGAAATCCTCTTCTTTTAGGTTTTTTTTTTGGAGCTTGAGCGATGTTTCATTTCTTAACTGTTGAGGAGATGCTTCATCCATCTGTCTCTGAAGAAACCTCTGTCCAGTTTCCCTCAAAGTAAGTATTTTTGGCTTCCTGTGGATGGTGACTCACTGGAAGTTATTTGGGTCGGGATGGTGCTGTGCTCAGACCTCAGTGGCAACCAGGCAGCTGCTGGATTTGAACCTAAAGCCCTGAGGACCCAAGTCTGCTTCCTTAACCGCTACGGTGACTGGCCGTGAAAATTGCAATCATTCGATCAGTGGTGTTCTCACAGCTGGCATTTTGACACAGCTCTGCTTCAAGAACACATGACCAAAGGCAGTGAATTTCAACAGGCTGTTTTACATGTTGACCTACAGAACATGGAGCAGTTTTTCTACAGGCTGTTGCTGTTGGATGAGGTGGAAAAAAGTCTCAGTTCTTCTCTAAAATACAAATAAATCAACTATTTAAACTGTTATAATAAGCAGGTTTAATCAGAATCAAACGTCAACACGTCGGGTGAGACAGACCGCTGATCTGAGAGCAGCCACTCATTTCACAGAGCCTTTCCATATGAAGACTTTTCTGAAGGCCGACGGTCCAGGCCCAGGCCGTGGCATTCATCTCACAGAGGGAGGAATGGATTAAGTGTTTGACACACGTCCTTCATGGAGCTGCTCTCCTCCAATTTCAGGATATGATAAATGTGCAGCTGAGGGGCCTTTCTCCTGGAGAATTCAATTAAGTCCAAAAAGAGAAGAGGATCACAGTGATATTAGAGAGGTGATCGGAGAGAACTTCTCAATCCTCCCTGTAATGAACAGCTCCAATCCTCCACCGTGACCAGATTGATTTGACTAGCTGAGCCCAGAGTTCATCCTCCTCCTCAGAAGGCTGGCTGTCATCGCGAAGAGGAGAGTTTTTCCATTCAGGGCCCGACATAAAAGTGATTGACAGTGGACGTCTAAATTGGGGCAGCAGAATAAGTCCGTGCTTCAAAGTCACCCAGACTACTTTGAAGAAGTGGGTTAACCTGGGAGGATTTGGAAACCCTCCCAGTTTTACTGTTGATCAATAATCCAGCTCTATAATCACCCATGACTCTGGCTGCACTTCATTTTTCCTTCAAGGTATTGATGCTATTTCCGTCTCTGTAGGTTGTATTGATTGATCCATACCTTCCATATTAATGTTACACAAACTCAGAACCCTCCAAGTTGCCACTATTGAAGGTTTTTCATGTATGTATAGGAGGTAGAGCTGCTCCAGCACCATGGACAGTTCTCCAGTCCATCAGAGACAGAGAAAAACCAACGACTGTTCACACTCCAACAAATCTGGGAAAACTATGGAATCTGGAAATAATATTCAGGGTAACAGAAGATTTTTTTCTTCTGGTAATTTACCAGAAGAAAAAAATCTAATCTCAAAATCAAAAGATAAATTCTACTCTTTCAGCCATTGCTCAAAGAATAATGGGTGATAAATATATGAAGTTCTAATGAAATTCTATCTAGCTGTCGGTCTATCTGTCTCTCTGTCGATCCAAATGTCTGTTCATCCATCCGTCAGTCCTTCTATATGTCTATCTATCTCTGCCTCTGTCTATCTGTCTCTCCGTCTCTCCATCTATCCATCTATCTATCTATCTATCTATCTTACCTACCTACCTACGTATCTATCTATCTACCTACCTACCTACCTACCAACCAACCAACCAACCAACCTATCTATCTATCTATCTATCTATCTATCTATCTTACCTACCTACCTACCTATGTATCTATCTATCTACCTACCTACCTACCTACCAACCAACCAACCAACCAACCAACCAACCAACCTATCTATCTATCTATCTATCTATCTATCTATCTACCAACCTACCTACCTACCTACCTATCTATCTATCTATATATCTTACTTACCTACCAACCTACCAACCTACCTATCTATCTATCTATCTATCTATCTATCTATCTATCTATCTATCTATCTATCTACCTACCTACCAACCCACCTACCTATCTATCTATCTATCTATCTATCTATCTATCTATCTACCTACCTACCAACCCACCTACCTATCTATCTATCTATCTATCTATCTACCTAACTACCTACCTACCTACCTACCTAACTACCTACCTACCTACCTACCTACCTACCTATCTATCTATCTATCTATATATAATTTTTTTTGCTCCTAATTTTGTGAAAGTTTCTCGTCAACTCTGCAGCTGCTGGACATGAATGAATAATTAATGACTGTGACATTTGGAAAGATTCCAACCAAAATGACAGACCAGGCTTTTTAAAAAAATCTTTGGTAAGGTAAGACGTTATTATCCTCATTGGAAATGTTGGTTCTGTCATGGGCTTCAATCTCTAAATCCTTAATCCTGAGATAATGTTTGAGGCTGTGCTGCATTAAAACGATGGGTTTAAATACACATTCTTTCTCCCCAGTCTATTGGACTTTGGCAGAGAAATAATGAACACGGTGAGTAAAAGTGAGTCATCAGTGTTAGCACTTACATTCAACACAGCAACAATGACGCAGCAACAGGCAAAAAGCCATAAAGTTAAATGAATCTCTTAGGAAGAAAGTTTGAGCCGCTGACTAATAAAAGGGAGAATAATTCCATAATCCCAACAGGTGGTCACAAATAAACTGATTTTTTTTTTTTTTTAACAATTCTTTCAGATAATGGTGCATTAGTGAAGACTGACATCATTATTATTATTTTTCTTACAAATAATGGCATGACTAAGTGGTTTGAAAGAATCAACTTTTTGGTCCATTAGACAAATGGGTTTTCTATAAAGATGAAAATTCAACATGTTGTGAATGGATAAATGTAGACAGAACCTCCGTCAATCAGGAATAAACACCTACAGTAAGAACACACGGAGCAGAACTGGGAACTGGTTCAACCCAGACTGGACCAGATTTGTAAAAACTGAAGAGACATCGTGTCTTTACCTGGTTTCGTTCTTCCTGAGTGAGACAATAAGAGCGTTATTTTTTCGGGGACGATCAGTTCACAGCTCATCTTCTCACAACATGTGATCCATTGGTTGGATGCGATTGGAAAGATCACATGGTACGATCGTACACAACACAAGTCCGACTCATGTTACCAGAGTTGATTTGGATAAAAAGCATCAGCCAAACCTATTGTAATTTATGTAAATAATAAAAACTTTATTGACAGTTGTTGTTGTCCCTTGTTTTCCATCTCCCCCTGTCCTCTGTATCTTCTACTCTGACTCCAACTACCTCCATGTCCTCCCTCTCTGCATCCATCAATCTCCTCTTTGTCTCCTACCTTTGTTTCTTTGTTTTTTTTTTTTTTTCAGTTCTGCCATGTTATTCCATGTGAATTACCTGTTTACTCCTCTGTATCTATGGTCGTCCATG